>LWMK02000174.1:0-89016 GCA_001693075.2 Taenia saginata
TTAAACTCACACATTTTTGCAATAAATTGCCCACCGTAACGATGGTCTTGAGCAAGGCTGGAAAGAAAACGTTAAGTGCCAGACCAGATTTGAGAACCTGCTAAGATCTCACCAATGAGTTACACACCTCAGGCAATTTTTGGGGATCAGCTCTTAATAAAAATGCCTTTTTGTTTTCAACCTTATGCTGCTTTTGCTCTTGCAACCGTCTGATCTTCGAAAAGTGAAGTAGAACCCAAAGATTTATAGAGCTATCTGTCAACTACAGTTTGTCGTGTACCTCCGTAGATTTTCCATAACTCTCGCGACGTTGTAGCGGAAGGACAAACGTCTTGGATCAATCGATACAACGCGATTATAATTGCGTAAGCTGAAAAACTTAAATGCCGCATGTGTTTTTTTGACCTAAAATGCCAGGATTGGGCCAATAATGGCTTCACATCGCCAATAGCAGTGATTACATTTCTAAAATTACCTACGTGGATACCATAGCAATTAAAAATATGAAAGGTAAAGGGAATCGTTATCACATTCAGCGAATCATGCCTAAATGTTGTCATGGTGATTCTATTCAAAAAATTGCTTTGAGGAATTGTGACCCCATCGTTAGACTATTTTTCATGCACTGAACAGCCATTTTTCCATGGGTGATACTTGCAGGGCTCACTTTGTTAAGCGACTGCTAAATCATGTGTTCTGTACACACATTTTGGGGCAGGCGCCATAGATGGCGGGTGGTTTACAATAGGTAGATCAAAATCAGACGACATGTTAGCGTTGCCGACGCTTAGTGACTTTAGAAAACACTGGCGTATGAAGATTTTAACTGAAAATGGAAGGTAACGTGATGAAGTTAAAAATCAGTGAAGGTAATGAAGGCAACCCGTGTTAAACATCTATTCAGACATTTAAATTAATTAGTTTTATGAATTCGCGCATGCGATTATTATTTACAGTTAAAATTTATTTATTTACTATTGACTTTACCACTGTCATTATCGTCACTATGGATTTTCACTATTCTCAACACTAAATGCCCATTTGCTATTCAGCGGCCTGGTAACTTCTTTTGACTTCGTTATGTGCTCAACTTATGGGCTATCTTTTTAACTTATTTCAAAATTTCGAACGCTTTGTTATGAATGTCCTAATTTTTCAAAAAAATAGTTTTAGTGAACTGTAGCTCATCGACGCCTTTGAACTAATTTTGGACATTTATGCTTGTTTTTGTACGCGTTTACTTCGTGAAGGATGTCAAACGTGGAATCGTGTGGCGAAGAAAATGGCTTCATGGGTAATAACTTAAACACATCTCAGCTTTGCTTGCGCACGAATTCTTTTTTATGCATGCACTTATTATCGAATTTATCCTTCATGGCGCCCACACCTTAATACTTGGTTTTTGTTCAGATTGTGGCGACGAATTCGTTGTGCCTCACATGGAAATCAGCTGTGCACTGAACTCAAATGCCTACATGCGTGTACTGGAGGACCCTTTAATGTATCTTGAAAATTGGGACACTTTGAATGTTGAGGTGCAAGCTGCAGCCACGGAGGCCTTCCTCGGTGAAGTCCAAGATATCAGGAGCCGCTTAAACTCTGGCGGAGTAATCTGGGTGATACAAACTGTACCATTTATAGTTTATTCAACCCCTAAATCTTGTGCTTCTACTCAAGAAACAATGGAATCCGATTAATAACAGCTACAGAAATAATAACAATTTTTCATTTGCATAGGAAACCTNTTTTTGTTCAGATTGTGGCGACGAATTCGTTGTGCCTCACATGGAAATCAGCTGTGCACTGAACTCAAATGCCTACATGCGTGTACTGGAGGATCCTTTTATGTATCTTGAAAATTGGGACACTTTGAATGTTGAGGTGCAAGCTGCAGCCACGGAGGCCTTCCTCGGTGAAGTCCAAGATATCAGGAGCCGCTTAAACTCTGGCGGAGTAATCTGGGTGATACAAACTGTACCATTTATAGTTTATTCAACCTCTAAATCTTGTGCTTCTACTCAAGAAACAATGGAATCCGATTAATAACAGCTACAGAAATAATAACAATTTTTCATTTGCATAGGAAACCTTTCATTCTTTTTATCAATTCTATTTTAGTAAGCTTTTGTTGGTGCTATTCGATCGACGATGAGCAATAATGAGACGCTGCAACTGCTTTGCACTTAATTTTGTCATTCGGAAAATGTGCCTCATATTCTTCATTTAATTTGATTGGGTTTTCAAAAGCATATCAAAAGAACTAAGTAAAACAGGGTTCACTCACTTTTATTGTTTGGTCAGAGAGTTGTAGGCTTTGCAGTCCGAACCGTATCTTTAGTCACTGCGTTTCAAAAATGCTACTAATTGTCCCATGTGCATGAACCGTCCGTCCTAATGACAGTGTGTTGTAAGACTTGTAAGATCTTTGTTGTAAGACTTGTAAGATCATTTGAGCACCGCAGAAGTTCGTGACCCTGCTGTGACCTTTATGCGCCACTAGTTTCGCTAATTTAGTTAAATCCATTTCATGTCGTCGAAGGTTACGTGGTACCTCATGATTCTGATCGTGAAGTACTACCCCATCTGTAAACTTTGGATTTAGCTCTACGTGCTCACTGCTTTTATCTTTGGATTAATTTAGTTTCCTTAATCTTTGGCAGGAACACATAAAAAGCCACTACTTTCTAAAAACCGAATCCTTGTTAGTAAAAATGGGATGCGACCAGCATCTGCAAAGTCCTTGCAATAGCGGACTAGGGCGCTTTAAAATTCATGGTGATCACTGTGTTCAAAGTTTGACCGTGTGTATTGCGCATCTTTCGTAGACCTTGCTTAATTTAACACTTCCCTGATGCATAGTTACCACAACACTTATGGCTGCTTAGTTAAAAAACACTCGAATTGAATCGCTGAATGTGATCAGACTAGCATGGCCATCACATTTCGGCCACCATGATGCCACTATCAGAAGAATCTCCGCTTGATCTGATCTTAGCTATTCTTCGTTAGTCAATTTCTGTCTATTTTCATAACTTAAACATGAAAATTGGACCATTACCATACGAGAAAGCAGTGCTATAGTAATGTTATTTAGGGGATTATCATATCCATCAAAGTCGCTTTATTTCAAATGAGACCATAATTCCGATAACAAATAATAATACTAGTGGTTACATTTGCACCAAAATAGAGAACTTGTACCCATGGATTTGCACCTGATCAGCAACACCTTGTTAGCTTAGTCGATCTATTGCACACCTAGGGGATTGTTAACGAACTTGCTAAGACAAACCAGCCAGAATAGATGTAAAAAGCACTTTGCCGCTGTTAAATGCACATAAAATTTAGTTGTGTGCGCAGCTTCTTGACTGGTGCAGGCTAGTCATCAGGATTGTTCTGGACTCCTTTTAGAACTATTTTGCAATGAACCCATTTAGAATGCTTGGACAAGTTAGTAGGTTTTCGGTGATGGCGTCTGCGGCATCGCCATTACCAAGTTTTATGAAGAGGACTCAGCTGATAGGCATTGAATTCACCACTAGGTATTCTACCACAGGTGACTTATTCAACCTCGTATTGATAAGGACCGCAGCAACTAATGTCTAATATATTCCAAGAGAATCTAGAGTGGGTGCCAGAATATCAGCGTCTATCAGGGTCTATCTTATGGATTTGGGCTTAAATTGCCACCTAAAAATATAGGTCATTTGAAAATTCAATCAACATATCTCCAGGGAAGATAGGTTTATGCATTCAGTCAATGAGAATATGCACTGAACACTTGTTCAGTAATTGGTATGTTTAGCAGTCAGTGATTCCTGACAAAGTGTTTCTTTCTACTACAGAATCCATCCAGCATTTAGGCTTGGAAAAAGGAAAAAGCCCACAGGATTGCGATGCTAATCCTGCTTTAAAGTAAATAAGCTTTGAAGACGTAAAATTGATTTGTGCAATCTGATATTAACTGGCTTTAGAGACATTATAGATAGGAGATGGTGAGGGCTATTGGTAGAGTAGGTAGCGATGACGCCTGCCCAGCTAAGCTAAGTGCTAAGTGTGCTGACACACTACTGTGGAGAATGGCCATGTGGAAAGCACCCACCTCTATTTTAAATGAAATCTTTATCTTAACAGTCTCCCTTCCGGCAAGAAGACCTGTAATTTAGCAATGTAAATTGTTTGTGCCTAAGTTTTTATAAAGTGTGCCACTGTAAGCAACACAAAACAAGGCAAATAAAGCGTGAAAGAAAATTCAGATGGGAACAGAGGTGACTGACGATGAACAGTAAAGGAGACATAATTAGATGATCCAGGAGCCTGCTACTATTAGAAGCTGCTGGTACAAACTGACCGCGTGAGAGAGGTAGATCTGACCTTACCATAGTGTCAACGTAGTGATTTTCTTCGTGGTGTCAAGTCCAAAAACAGGTAATCCTTCCTCCTCGTGGAATTTCTTTGTGAGGCGGAAAGGAGTAAAATAAGCTGGCGTGATAACACAAACTTCTATTACACAATGAAAAGCAGCTCATCTATAGTATCGATACCGGTTACTGTTTACCACATGATCATACAGCAATCCGCTTTCAAAATAGTTGCTGCATAATAGATTCGTCTTGCCAAGGAACCGGTTTGCCAATAAAGGCCGTTTTTGAGCGAATAAAATGATGCTTTGAAAAACAATTGCTTGAAACCTGCAGGACGTGGATTTTTTGGCAAGTTAAATTTGGAGAATCCTGCTCATAAATGCAACAACGAAGGGAAGTTAATGGTTGTACTTGGCAGCAACATAAATGATGCTAGATGGAATGATAGAAACAATGGACGTGTGCAGGCCAGCATTTATTGAGTCACNTTGAATCCTGCTATTTGAGGTCAATTCTCTGTGGACACTAATGTGTGTGCAATGAGGCAATAGCACGCAAGGTCACAAATGCAACAACGAAGGGAAGTTAGTGGTTGTACTTGGCAGCAACATAAATGATGCTAGATGGAATGATAGAAACAATGGACGTGTGCAGGCCAGCATTTATTGAGTCACTCATATTGCGAGTTGCNTGCTAGATGGAATGATAGAAACAATGGACGTGTGCAGGCCAGCATTTATTGAGTCACGCATATTGCGAGTCGCCTTGCCCTTCCACACACTAGCTGCCAAACCCATTCCAAGTTAGCGTGCTGAGTGGTCTCGTCTGTCAAGCCTATAGTCAGTTTTATGGGCTAGTGTATGACATAAGTACGAACCTGAAACTTGTGTTTTGTGCCACGCCAAATTTTTTTAGGGTATACGATTTATCGCAAGTAAATTAATGACTGGTCGGTATTCGCAAAACAATGAATACCTTCGTGGAAATACCTCATTTCTTATTCACACAAAAACAAGTGCATTCACTAGTGCAGGTGCAATTGCTACAAGGAGTAGCGGCACATTCCGAAAATGCCAAACTAAGATAGGCTATGAAGGTAGCGTTTGGGAGTCGAGAACATCAATTAGCGCNGCTACAAGGAGTAGCGGCACATTCCGAAAATGCCAAACTAAGATAGGCTATGAAGGTAGCGTTTGGGAGTCGAGAACATCAACCAGTGCACATATAAGCGTTCCGAACGTAGGAGCTGCAGTACACAATTCAGCCAATTCAGCCCAGCTATCACAACGGCTAGGACGTCGTGCAATGGTCAGGGCCTCAGAACTCGCTGTTAATTAAGATAGACCCCCATGAGGCCATACATTCCAATGTAAACTCCCTCAGTGGTGAGCTAATCCACATATGCGTGAATGTGGGGTAAGATGCGTTAGACAACTTTGGTGTATTGTGAGGCACATGTCTGCGATTAATACCAATTCAAAGACTTACGCCTTAGTGTATCGATGAGCCACTTGTGGGAGGACAGGTGCTATCAGTAATCAATTTCGTAGAGGCTGACAAGAGAAAGACCACCAGAAATCCCTTCAATGCTTGATGGCCAACTTAGTCACAAATCCTACATCATGACCGGCAAGTGAGGTGGCAACTGAACTGAGGGAGCCGAAATTGTTTTTACCAATTTTTTGAGAAAGTAACAAGAATCAAGTTGATTATAATGTGGCCTATCATTACCCAAGATTCTGATAACAAACAGGATAGGTGCTGTAACTCCAATCCAAGTTCAAACTTAACGGCGAATGAACTCAAGCCAAACAACGGAAAAAAATGTGCGTAAAATCTTAAGGACCATCCCACCTTTGAGGCTCTACGCCTAAGCCGTAGTAAATAGACTCTTCAGCTATTGCAACATTGGAGCAGAGGCCTGTCCAATAACACGCAAGTCTACAATAGTCCATCGGCGCAATAATGGGGCGTAAAATTAGCTCAGAACAGGAGTGAAGATGGATTGTGCATGCAGCTCATCCTAAAAAGGCCGACGAGTCGAATCATGAAAGAGACAGGGAGGGTAACGAATCTGGCATTGGAGAGTAGACTAAGCGCGTCCATCGTGGAAATGTTAGTATCCACACTTGTTACCACACAATGGCTCCATTCTTCAACCTCCCATTCCATCCATGAAAAGACCGTAAGGCGTGAACTCACGCAAGAGGCGAGTTCGCGTATCGTTACTCCAATAATTGCGACCAAAGGGCTCCCTTGATCACTGACAAGGAGATGAACGGCGAAATCCCGTCCACCGTTTGACGGCTATCTCAGTCACAAATCCTGCGGCACATTTAGTAGGTGAATTTGGATCTAAGATGAGGCGCAATGGCCAACCACTCATTTGTGACTTCAGAAATTTGTGTCACATAAAACGTTTGGATTGCGAGGTACGGGTTATCTCTAGGATGAGGAATTTCGCAAAGTCGACGCACGACGAAAAGACGAGATCAAATGCTTTGTGGTCGTGCGCTACAATAGCACTGTTACTTACGCCTACAACTACTAAAAACTACCTACTAAGCAACAAATTCATCACGACACCCCAGCGATTGCCCATCGTTGGATAATCACACTAGCTACAGCAAGTCGACCAGATGGGCCGAACCCTATGCAAAAGCCATAAAGTGCAATTATCATTTATCAATTGTATTGCTTTAAATGTAGACACTCTTCCTGCTATCCATGGTTTTGTGCCAAGAAACACAAGTCACGCGAACACGCGCTAAGTACCAGCAAAAAGTGGTTCCAATTAGGAGTGGTGAAACCGTCTCTTACGTATCCGAGGTCAATTGGAAATGGGGTTGAAATTAGGAAGCCAACACTCACAAAGAGGGTCAAAACTAGGGAAGTTTTAAACATTTGCTTGTTTGAAGCGCTCGACCCATCACTTATTTTTAAGCTTCTCATGCAGTGACTGAACATATGCCTTCTGCCACACGGTTCTCTAAGTCGTAATGAAGAATGCTTTCCATAAAACGCAACTCTACTGAAAGGCTTCACGCCCTCCTAACGCTGCGTCAGCAATCGCTAGGTGCTATTTACTGGAAGAGCAGGTAATAATTACCAGTTTGCCACCAGAGAATTGACGCCTTGGATACTGAACAGGGCAAACAGCATTCTTAAGGCGTTGTCATAATGCATGTCGCTGTCGCAGCATGCTCAAACGTGCGGCATGCCACAAGGATACCTGGTACGGCTGAATGCGATGCTTATAAATAGCGTCAAGGAGAACTAATCATTATCATAAATCATAACAATAAACTGTCGCTAGGTTGCAGGGAATCTGTAGTTGGTGATTTGCACAAAATGTTATTTAGTGTTTGTGTGCACACATGTCCATTGCATGCTCAAGATTACTGAGTTTGGTTGTCAAAGTGACATATTCTTTAGAACATTTCTCGCATCGAAGAGTTGCAGTGAACGCAAAATAAGTGTGTAATTGTTTTTTTTTCGCACAATATCAATGTCAGCAAGATAGCGAAAATTTCAGCCCTTGCGTTCAACATAACCTTAAACTGCTGAAACTAACACCTTCATTTATCCGCTTGAAGAAATACTAGCCCTTGCCCGCAGTCCGATCAAATTTAATCACCCAACAAAATCAAGAGGGGATTTAAAGCGATAGTCGCGAGAGTCACTCTTTTCTGCCCAAAACGTGAACGCCTCTTATGTGACGATTTGATTGTAAAGTTACATCACGTCATAGGGATAACTACACCTACCGAACTAGAGGTTGTGTGTGCTTGCCCTTCTGGCGGCTCATATCTTAGCATTTGGACTTAATAATACTGAAAAATGTTTGCTGCTTAATGTAAAGACATCGTCCTTCTTGCTTAAATATTCTGCAGGATCAAAGAGGAATGCAGGTGCACACCATCCATGACACTGGCTTACGGATGCCAGGTGCACGGAACATACTACGCTTGCACGGACAAAGTGTTAGAAAGGTGCTGCGAATCTCCTTTACTGTGATGGTAGACATTATTTCAACCTTCATAGTTTTTTAATGTGGTGGCATGTTCTTTTTCTCGTTTACCTGTGGCCACATGGTCCAGAAAATAGAGTGTGATAGTAATTCATTTAACGGAAGAGAAGATTTTTTTAGATAAATGTCCCCTTAACCTCGTTACTGAGATATTTTAAGAGCAGTTTTAAAAGGACCGCGTTTAAGGGCATCTAAACTTTGTTAAAACTTTTAGTGAGAACGATGTTAGAAGTACAGCACTTCATTACATTAATATTGCATAGTATTTTTTTCGAAACCTCATTCACTGTCTGACTTCAGGTTCACAGGCAGTTAATTTTTACCAAAAAATCGAAACGCGGTTACTTTCACCTTCTTAGCAATATTTTTCATGTGAGTAAAAACCGGGACTTTACAAACCTAAAGTGCAATATCAACTGCTAAGTTAAGGAAAACACTGGCATGGTTTTGGCTTGGCTGGAATGAATGTTGTACTGTAGTTAACGAAGAGTTGCCACATGCATGGATTATTTATGTGCACTAAGGGACATTGACGAGTGCTAATCCATATTTTCTGCTACTAGTTGTGTGGTCTCAACCATCGACCTATTCAACTGATTCTATACACCTAGAAATGGTAAAAATTACATTAAATTTACATTAGTTAAACATTAGCGTGTCATGAGCAACTTATGATGGCGCATGTCTTGGCAATTTTTGGCTAGCAAAGTGGCTTTAGCATATAAAATTAGTAGGTGATAGTAAGGCTGGTTTGACAACAAGTGCTTCTTTCCCTTTACTTTCAAACAGAAAAATGCTCAATCTTGGAGCGCTTATTAATTGAATAATTGACTGCTGGTCCACCTGCTCGGCTAGCTAAAATTTGATGTGAAATTAGTCTTTTTCATCAACGAAGTTACATGTCGTCAGTCGCATCCCACTTACACAATTGAGACTGGTAAATCTATCGAACACAGAATCAAATTCTACCCTTGTGTAGTAGTGCGCCACAACATGAAATTCCATGGCTTATTTCTTTTATAACCTACTGCGATTCTACCCTATGAGGTTACTGGCACTGTTTCAAATGAGGCTATTGCAGAGTTCTAATCCTTCTGATTTTCTGCCTATGCAAGCAGAAAATAGTGCATTCACTTCGACACCGAAAGAGAGACGCCTTTATTCGCCTTCTAGGAGGTTTTGTAGTTTGCTCACCCCTTCACAATCGTCTTCTTGACCAATATCACAAATGTGCAGGCAGTCAGACAGGCAATGATGCATTAATTTTTGTCAATGTCCGAATGAATATGGTAGAAGCCGAAGTCAACGCAGATGCATGCAATAGTCCAAAACGAAGTTTGACACTAGGTGCTCCTTCACGTGTCGGCCTTCTAGCTTACTTATCTGCACAAACATTTGATAAATCTGTTCTGACACACCTTGTGTTCCTGTGTTTTAACGCTTTACTAGTGTTATTGTTTGATTTTTATTTATGATCTGCTTTTATTCCTTTCGTTTGCAAGTTGCCGTAATTAAGGCTTATGTACGCGCAATTGGCGAGGTCATTATTGTGCCATGTGGGTCTTTTTTAAGTACAAAACAGGATTAATAGCCCTAGTCGGCTTTAAGCCCGAATCCATGGAAACTTTGTTTTATAACCAATGAAGACACCACCTACCGAGCTGTCATTTTTCCACCGTATAATCTTTATATTCACACCCAGCAGCAAGGCATTGAGGAGCGCTTTCATTACTTGACCAACGAGGAGCAGAGAAATAACTCTTAACTATTAATCTGTTCCACTCATTTTGCTTACCTGCTCTACGTTTGAAGTTGGTGAAAACGAGAGAAAAAACCCAAAATTCCTTCGGCAGATTCATTTTCAGCCAAGCTGTCCAATCATTTTTACATTAATGCAAAATTGACGGCAGAGTTGTGGTAGATGCCCTGTTTGGGTACCATAATAAGAAAATGAACGCCCTTATCACTATGATTGTACCTCTTGTCCGAAGTCAATCTTTCTGACAGCTATCTTGTTCGCCAAAGTGGTCAGCTGACAAGCATCCTCACCTCGCTGATAATTTCAGCGCCGGTTGAATGCAAGAATGTGATAAATTTGCCGCATTTGCAGGATTATTCCATGCAAAATGTGCAAAATAGAAGAAATTAGAGCGTGGTTTATGATAAGATGCTTTGATCAGCCTATGAAACCCGTTAGCAGTACTGTGAGGTACTGTTCAGACAATGCTGATATGAGCAGCCTATGCTGCAATACATCGCAATTTGGCAGTAATAACCTTAATATCCATTTTGCATTCCACCATTATTGCAAAAGAAAGAAAGGCATATTTTTCGAAGTAGTTATTAATTGAGTGCTTGGTAAAGGAAATAACATAAGCGAAGCAAAGTAATAGGTATGCGCCCGGAAGAGCAGCTTGTAAAATAAAAATGGACGATCATGTGCTGATAAACAAAACAGCATGGCCGTTATCGGCGAAACTAAGGCAATTGATGACAGAATATTTTTTCTTTGGGGCAATCTTAAGGCCGTCCCCTTAATGTTATCATTTGCACCTTAAGTCCACTTAATTGACTTTAGGAATCATAAGCATTGATCCTTAAAACTACCTCCTACCTTAGTTATCTGGGCACTAATATAGAATAAATGAAGGTGAGTGTCACTCTTTCCAACAAGTTTCATCGCCGGTTTCGTAAACTGTTGCGATTTTGCAAAGAAAACCTCTACTACCGTTGTGAATTGCCGCCATTTAGAATGGTTTGAGGAGTGCGACTATGTAAATCGCTTTAGAGTTAGCCTCGTCAACGCTATCAGTTTTTAGCAGCGTGGACAGATTGGATTACATTTTTCTACGAAACACTATCAAGAGTGGTAATTAAGCGTTCATTACTATTTATTAGCTTGTGTCCCATCAAAATGTTCTTTTTGCACAGCTTTAAGCTTTATGTTATATTGTCTACTAATGGTGAAAATCAAACAAGTCAAATTCCTGTTACCTACTTCACAAAGAACAATACGTTGCCCTACAGGTTCATCCATAATTAAATCACCACTGCGTAGAGACACTGGAAGTAGAAGCTCGGCTACGCCTTATTATCGCTCCGTAGTTATGGCAACAATTACAACTCGTAGTTGTCGTTAGTGCAGTCTGATGGGCACCCCTGTGAGTGCTACTCCTCACCTTTCTAGCCACCCATCTATCGGATTTGGCTAGCTATGCATGTGTTTTCAACACTGTTCCGGTCATTTCCTTTTATTATTTCCAGTAAGCAATACCGAGAATGAACTTAAAAGGTGGTGTTCACAAACAGCGAGGAGGTAGAAACCAATAACTCGGTCTGACCTTAACCCATTTACCCCAGGGATTTTGTCATTAATAAAAGGCCCTATGCAGATGCATGCCTATATGTGTGTGACTTGGCTACTTACTATTTAACCGAGCTTAGTGCGTATCCCTTCCTGCTGATTTACGAAATCTATCAAAAAATGGTAAGGACGTGTTCAGCATTATCAAAATTTTTTACTGGACTGTGTCTTCTTTGATCGCGCCCTCAACTGGAACCACTTACTCGCCTTCCACCAGTCTAGATGTGGTCCAATATTTGTAAATCCAACATTTCTTTACGCTGTTGAACACAAAAAGTTGCAAAGCGCTACTTTTCGCAAAGGTACACGTTCAAAAATCCGTGCACACCTAATCACCTGCCACACCGAATCATAGTTGTGCCAAGTGTTCAGTTTTATATGCCAGATGCTTCAAGCCAATGCGATTGAAAGTGCTGGCACTTTCAATTATAGTGATATTGAGTGTGGTTGGAGGTGAAAAATGCATCACGAAAATGAGGAAATATCTTCGTGGTTGCTTGAGCACAAACGTGCTAAGCATCTATGTGCTGCAAAAAAATGCATTCCATAAGGAAAAATTTTTCTTCTGGTGTGAACAGTCTCTATGGGATAGCTTGCGTCAAGTTATCAGAGGGTGAAGCTGTCGGTGGTGGTGGTGGTTGAAGTTACTGCAATGATGGCTTTGACGACGCTTTTGTCTGGAGACAGGTAAGGGTTATTACAAGGATGTTTTTATGGAGTAAGTTTGTCGCATTTGAATTCGCATAGGTATGTGCTACTGCGCTTGAAACTCATTAAATGGGTAGATGAATAAGTTGGTAAGTAAGATTTAGCTGGCTTATGGTCGCATGCTGTAGATTGAGGGTGTTAACAAAAGCTGCAAATGAATATGGTATTCACTACATGTTTCATGTGCTTATGTGTTTACTGATGCATTTGTTTAGCCTTCCGAAATCACTGTTTGTGCAAGTAGGCGGTATAAAAACATAAATGCCGCTACTGGGAGCAAAACTGTAGAATCAAGCCGGCTTTATTCGATATACACCTTCAATGATGGGTGTGCAAGCATCGCCGCTATGTAGTGAACCTAACAAATGCGAATATTCGGCATTCTCATTGTCAAGAATATACTTGTGGACCGATGAACCTAAGGTAACGCAAGTGCATTGAATGAGAAGCATGATATAATAGAAGTTTAGGAATTGTGTCTCAGATCAGGATTAACCACAGAGGGTAAAATAAGTCGAGAAATGACAAACAAGAAATACTATGCTGCTCAATATTGAAAAGGCGTTAGATTTTGCGGGTGTTTTAATGTATTTGGTGCTCAGATTCATCTAGGAATGGTCTAATGCCAAACATAGTTGTTATATTAAAATTCTTAAAATACTTAGCCAATAGCAACCCTCATGGTCTGACACACATAATTCTGTGATGCATGTTGTGTACCAGTTGTCCAATCTCCACTTGCCGTCATTTTGCTTTTTGAATAAATCGTGCTTTCTGTTCGTTTAATGTTAGATCACCTTCATTATCTCCTAATGGAGAGGAATCGAGAGGGGACGTATTCAGACCTCGACAGAACGCTGTTGGTACTGGCGCAAATAAAGGCTTGAGTGCATTTCACGAAATCTACTTCTTCTGAATTGGAAAACTAATCCACTTATGCATTGTTATGCTGTGTCATCTTGATAGTTAATCATCATTAACCATCAAGACTCCCTCATTTTTAGCTAGGGAGCATTCTGGTGAAACCCAATTACAAAGTCAAAAACTTAGGCTATTTTTGGACAGTCAAATAGTCAAAGGAACTGGCAATTTGCTACCGTTCTCAAAACGCTCCAAAGAGTCTTTAAATGCTGTCACATACCCTTTGGAAATCGATTTTAGTCAAATTTTGTAGTTCGGCTGCGTTAACAGAACCCCGTCAGAAAGTGGCGCCTATCGCCTGCATAATGTTCCTCTATGTCCAGTGGTACGCTTATTTGACTTTCCGGGATCGTTTTTGGCACGAATAGGCGATAGTAATATATGTGAATCATTACGAACGAGATACCATGAAAATAGGTTCATCAGAGACCTTATCAAAGCACCATGTCTCTGGGCTCAAAGTCAGGAGTCAAAAAGATCATTTGTTGCCTGCAAGTATTGCACAAAGTGCTAAGTCTGCCAAAGAGTCTTAAGACGTTATGCGGAAAATTACACAGCTTTATGTCAGCAACAATAATTATAGAATTCTGGAACCCTAAAATGATGCATCATCTTATGCTGAAATCGGGATACATGCTTCTTCGCATAATTTTGGTTTTGAACAAAGATGCAAATGAAATATCGTGAGAAAACCATTTATTTTATTACTAATAACACCTGCAAAATGCATCATACAAGAAATCCGTGTAAGATAATGTTCTACAACACAGACAATGTGCAATTGCAGACTTTGCTCTTAGGTTGCCATTCCGTTCCTCCGGAACTGTCGATGTAAGACGAGTATCCTTTCTTTAAATTATGAAGTACGCCACTGTTTTGAAAGAGCGTGAATAAGACTGAGAAAGTTGAGGCATTGAAGTCTAACAAAAGACTTCCTGCAGCACTAATAACGATGAGAGGCACCAGCGGTAGTAGTCTCCATCTTGCTAAACCCTTACGAGTGGCGCCTGGAAAGATTACTGAGGAAAACATTTTAACCTGGGTGGATATTACAGTCTCTGCTGCTTTAGTTACAATGCTACTGACATGCCTACATGTAAATGGACTCCTTGCAAAGTAAGACATTTAGCGAAGCACATATTTCTTTCATATCCATTGTAATGACATTAAAATAACCCGCATCTCGATACTCTTACACAGGCAAAGTGTGGAACATTTTGACTTACAGTAGTTATTCCAGATGCATGACTTAATTTTTAATAATTTACGTAAATTTATAAGGAAAATATTTACTGATTTAAAGAGTGATTCAAAATTTTATTTATTCGCAAGACCCACAACTTGGTAGGCATAATGAAACTGTCGTCAATATAAAAGTGTTCAGACAGTTAGGCCATAATTACTTCCTCCAGTATCTGCCATCCGAGACAATCGTAGTACATTGCCGACACCACACACTGGTATAAACAATGATGTCAAAAAGTCCAGCGAGAGCTTGTTAAAACACATAAATACGTGGAGCGGATGGTGTACACCGCGTACATACCTGGTTGCCGTCAATGCTAACAAACCACAGCATGCTATTGCACTCGTGTCTGATTTGCCTTTTCCTCTTCGCATTCGCCTCCTACCAAGTGTCCCCTGCCGAAGTTCCAAATGGCGGGACAGCACGCAAGTTGGAAGTGGATCTGTTTGAGGAGCCTGATCCTCTCGAAGATGAGGTATTGACTGAGTTGAAGGAGGATCAGATGGTGGAACAACTCAACAGAGCTGTTGAGCGGAGGGATGTCCTCATGCCAGCTGGATGGCATCGTTTTCGGCGAAGGCTCAGGCGTGCTTTTCGAAGGATCGGCAACAGTGTTCGAAAGTTCTTTAGAAAACATGGAGGTGTCCTAATTCCCATAATTCTCAAAGGCATCTAGTTTTATGCAAATAACCTTACTCTGTGTTTCTGTAAGTTCATTTTGATAAAATGTTCCTATTATGGAAATAAAAGAGGTTCAGTAGTGTGTCGTCAGGGTACTCATTTTTTTCTGAAAGTTCTTCGTTGACTGCCTTAACAATGATTCGAAACCTGGGTGAATTAGTTACGAGGGGAAAGATCTTATTGACTGGTCTGATCGTGCATTAGATAACTTTCCTGCACTAATCAACAAGCGATGGGCGCTTTTACTAGCGATTATGCGGGCTTGTTTCTACTCCTGAATTGTCAGGTTAGGAAATATAGTAAAAATGGTTGAGAAAGTGGCATGTGACCGCTGAGTTGACATAGCGAGATCGACGAATCTATTCACCTTTCTTTAAGGTCACTTGAGATGGAGATTTTCAAACACCACTTCTGGACGAAGCAGAGTAAGGGCTGATGAATAAGTTCATAAAGGAAAAGGAATGATATCTAGAAGAAGAGAATTGGCAGAAAACTGACAACCAAATAAAGTGCCTCACAACTAAAGATTGCCGAAAGCGTCGCTAGACTATGTAAACATATCTATTTAAAGTGCGCAAGGGGCACTCAATGACGTTTTGACTAACCTGAGTGCTGTTGACTCCACTCAGATGTATATGAAGCTAATCAAGGCAGTCAACATGCAAAATCCGCTTGTGTGAACAGGGAAAAAGGATGCTCAGTGCAGCGCTGATCGGACTGCCAAACGGATGGGCAGCAAGATGAGGAAGATTATGCATCATCTCTTACAGGAATAAGAACTAATTTCATTCTGATTGCATTTTGTTGGGTAACAGCAGTAACTAGAGAATTCGTCGATCGCTCGCTCGAACACTCACTTGGATGATGATCGAGCAAATAACTTGGTAATGCCACTAAAACGGGAATTGAAATTGTTCGTCATGGACACTACCGGCCTGTTTACTGTCGCATCGATAATAGGTTTAATGGAATAATTATATTGGGTGCGGATATGCATCAGCTAGGAAGTAGCTATTATTCGTGGCTGTCAGAAACAGAAGCTTTAATAGTGATATATGTGACAGACTCAACTAAAGCTTATTCGGTTTCCTTTTGGGGTCGACTGCTCATAGGTTTATACCAAGCGACGTTTAAAGGTCCTGTGGCTCAACAGACTCCAAAGCCGAACATCATTGGCCAAGAGGCGTCTGTCATGGGAGCAATGACGGAAATAAATTCTACCCTACAATCCTCTCAAGTGGAGATTGCCATATGAGCAGCTGCCAAAAAAGAGTGCTGCTTCCACTAGATCAACCTCTTTGAGGTTACGCGTGAGTAAAAAGGCGATGAAGTGGTCCTAAGTAGAAACATTGTCATCACATGAACCTAAGCTGTTGTCGTCAGGAAGCACTATCACGAGGAAAGAAACCACCTGCTCGGGAAGCATCGAAGCCTTTTGGATCTACGATCATGGACACATTTGTATTTCACTGGAAGACGACAGAACAAAGCTGGCATGAGGACATCCTCTCCCACGTCATCTCCATCGAGTTCACTGAACGCCTCTATCTCAACCGCATCCTCGGCTTCGTCTCCACCTGCTGGAAGGTCTGACAAGCTGAGGAGGTCTAACTTCGGTCTTAACGCAGCCTCGCCAACGGCCAAAGCCGCGGTAAAGGCAAAGTGTGATGCAAATGCGAGGAAAAGATGCACACAGACTAGAGTGGATAACGAATACATGCTGTTTGAATGCTGAGCTGGTGCTGACCGTGTGAGGAATGCCTTGTGTACCCTCTACGCGATACTTTATGGGCATCTCGACTAGTCGGTTTGTCGTTCATCCTCAATGTTTACCTTCAAACAGGGGCGGATGCACGAAATCAGCTTAGCCTCCCACCGCTTTTCAATCATCCATTCAATTTGTAACGCGATGTTATGCGGATCATGTGAACCTCACTGCAACAGGTCTGGATAGCCTAAGCTTGATATGTCCAAACTAATACCGCGCAACACAATACATTTTAAGATTTCAAGTGATGTATTCAGGGTAGTTAGCAGTGTCTTTCTTTCAAAACATGGGGCGAATAGGGCAGTATTACTTATTAACTCGAGCCTTTTGACTTCTGCAGTTGCTTACGCCTGCTAGAAGACCAAGCCCGTGGAGTGTCTGTTGTCTACGAATAGCCTGCATCCGGAGCATTGTGATTGAATTTTGTTGATAATTTGCTTTGCTCGATTGAATCAGGTTTACTGGTATACAGTGATGAATAATCAAGATATTTTTGTACACCTATGTATGAATGACTTGGTTTGCTTTGAAAAGGGACGACTCTATTTGATGAACTACAAGTAAGCATTTACTTGCGTCTCTCTGTGTGGGCAATGTGATACGAACAAATGTGGATAAGAATCGCGCGTACTCCGAGTGCGTGCTTCAGCATCTAATTCTATTGCTACTTTAATGGCACGGGTTCCTATCCATCTTTTGCACAGCTGCAGGCCTTCTATCCCTATGTTTGTTTTCTGATAAGTCGGTATTTTTTACGTGGTGACCTGGAGTGCTACCTGTTCCGGTAGAATCTCAGTCTAATTTCAGTAGACGATTTACAATGTTCAATGTCTAGCAACTACCGTAGACGCCCGAATCAGTAGTGATTTTATTGCAGCAGAATGCTTGCAATAATTTTTGTCACTAGCGCCACTTGATGATTGGTGATGGTGTAGTATTAAGTTGGAAGGAATAACTTCAAATGAAAACGTTTCGCAATGTGTGCACCATATAATCTCGCATGGCAGGGTTTCAACGTTATAGATGACTTTTAAGGCTTCTCTTATGCTTTCTTACCAACAAACCCCTCTTATTCTCCATACTTTATAGCCTAATTGTATAAATTAATGGAGACATTAAAAAATAGGCTACTCTTGACCTTTTATGTGGGCAGCATCATGTTTTGGATAACTTAACCATGGATGACTGTTAAAGTATTCTGATGGCCTGCGTTTGCCACATCTCTGTTCACATCGACGAATTATTAAAAGTATTTGCTTTTTATGTTTAACATTCAGAGCCTACTATTTTGTGCAGAAATAATGAGAAAATGGGACGGAGGACATAAAATCAAGGAACTGTTTTAAAAGCTTACTGCCAACCGGATTGACTAACCTTCCTCTCCTCCTTCTTCACCCCTCTTAAAAGTAAACAANTGCTTTTTATGTTTAACATTCAGAGCCTACTATTTTGTGCAGAAATAATGAGAAAATGGGACGGAGGACATAAAATCAAGGAACTGTTTTAAAAGCTTACTGCCAACCGGATTGACTAACCTTCCTCTCCTCCTTCTTCACCCCTCTTAAAAGTAAACAATTCCACTTGAACACATTCTCTGCCAATGCTTTGTCAACCCTTCTGTTTGTTAACAGTTTTTGCGCCAAAGAGGCAAACATTCTGATTAGTTTGCTCTGAATTGTGTCACGGATACACACATACCAAGGATGTCATTTTAAAAGCACCTAAAGTGTGTGGACGGCAGGTTTCATGTTCAAACGAAGAGGTTCAAAACAATTACGAATAGTTGTTCAAATAAGTGCGCATCAAAACAAGCGATTAGAACAGTAGCAGTCAGAATACGCCAGAGCATTCGCCATCGAGTGCAATGGTACGAATTCAAAGCAAGTAAAATGACAACTTTACTACTCCAAAACACCATCCTTTTTAACTGCCAGATGGACATTTACCATTAGTCCACATGCTACTCGTGATGCCAATACTAACCGTCTGTTGGTGGTTTGGGTAGAATAATAGGCACAACCACCTACTTGGGAAAGTAGANCCAAAGCAAGTAAAATAACAACTTTACTACTCCAAAACACCATCCTTTTTAACTGCCAGATGGACATTTACCATTAGTCCACATGCTACTCGTGATGCCAATACCAACCGTCTGTTGGTGGTTTGGGTAGAATAATAGGCACAACCACCTACTTGGGAAAGTAGAGTCACTCATGAAACGCCATTGTGTTGACCATCAGGATGCATACACGTTGGCATAGCTTTTTAATTACCGGCCTTTCTACTTACCGAAATCTCGGTGTGATGCACCATAGATTGTCCGTGGAGTTAGAAAAGTATCCACGAGTCGACCGCGCCAGTCACTGCATTTTTATGCAACTTAGATGGAAGGGAGGGAATGAGTAGTACTACATCCATGGCAGCGATGTATTGCCACTACCATCACGCCCACACTCACATCCCGCCACACTCTGTTACAGCACCTAGGTCAATTGGCACTTCAAGATAACTCCACTTTGTGCTCACAAGTGCATTGTAATACTTTGTTTGTTCGAACTGTCGGTTTGGGTCACTTGGGTGGCCATATTGTACTAGCCGGTTGGTCGGCCTTTGGGCCGTGCCAACAGCTCTTATACCCTCTATTTTCAGAACATATTTTCTGCCCCAGTACTATGCCTTCTTTTACCTTAAGTTCGGCGCTTATATCAGTCTTTTTTCTTCCTCCTGTAGCACAAAAGTCCTCACTTTAGGTTCTCGTGTTCGCAATCAAGTTAGTCATTTCCAACGCCTTGTTCACTTGTCTGAATTAGTACTTCTACACCTACTCCGCCTTACTCAACTCTGGCATATTTTGCGTGGGCACATTATCACAGATCTCATTCATGACTAAAGTTTGGGTGCTGTGGCCTCTCCACCCATCTCTGCAGCCCCTACGCACAAGCCAGTTAGGCCTTTAAATTTCAACCGGTCATTCAATAGTCCATCGGTGCAGCAGCTGTTCAGCATCCTGTTCGTGGTAGCCCTCAAGAGGTCCACCATCACGTTCACGTTTGCAAGCTCAGCGAATCAGTGAGTCTAGCAGTCAAGTACTTGGTAGGCCTATTCCTTGCTGCCAACCAGCCTCTTGTCTCCTTTGAACGATGTGGAGATGATGACTGCGATAGTGTAACACCTAGGCCATTGGGCCAGCACTTCTTGGCTATTGTCAGAGCTACTCACTTTAACATCAGTAGACAGGAGGTCAGATGACCCACGACAATGAATCGTCTTTCACCTGTGCTCTTCAGGAGGACATCAGTAAATACTTTTCCAGTCACATGCCCTACCATGTTGTCAATATTGACTGGAGAAAGGCATTACGTAATAGATTACCTTCTTACCTACTGTATATTCCTCCAACAGACTCGCCGGCACTCTTGTAGGGTGATGGAAGAGTCGCGGACTCGGAGGCCAGTAGTAAGATCCACCTGCCAGACTTTCTTCAATGCTGTTCAGCAATCGCTTTACTAAGCAGGCTGAGGACGGCTAAAGTTCTTTCCTGCATTAAAACGCTTATCATTCTGCTCTATCAGACTACTTTCGTGGGTTTCACTGCTCAATCATATAGAACAGGTAAAATGCTAAATGCAAGTCAGCCAAAATCATTTTCGTCAAGGAAAGCATTTAGGTTTCTTATCATTCACACTGAGAACGCATTTCCGAGGTCCACATGGGGACCGACAGGGTGACCAACGTGACCATGATTGACACTTATACCAGGAAAGTGAAGCACTTGTCGAGAATGCAATCCATCGAAATCCAAAGTGTACTTAAAGGCCTCCTCGTAGCAAGTCATTCCATGCTTTTAGTGATACTAGGCTACCCACCGCGCACTAGACTTTGCGCAGTGACTTTTTATCGACTGAATAAAAGGAGACGAATTTAACAAGGGCCCAATAAGATAAGAAGAACTTCGCATTTAATTGACAAAACAACATAAAACTTGCATCGTTAGAGCTTATCAGCGCTCCAGTAACCTTATTGAGGCATGGGGAATCACAATGAACTTTGCCTTGGGTTTACCCTGAATAGTTCAGCAAACAAATCAATGAGAAGGAAAAAATACTATATTTCACCTTGCACGATGATCTTAGAAGATAGTTAAAACAGCCGAGAGTAGCGAGCGCCATCATGCATTGAAAAGGCATTTGGACTGGCATGATGTGCCTAAGGCAGTGATATTTTACATGCATTTAAATATTGCTTAATCGTGGTTAATTAAGTGTTGTTTCCCTCTCGCGACTTCTATGAAGGCTAAAGAAGACATAACGCATCGATGCCTGGCAGACGGAAAGGAACTGGTGCTACTGGCATGCTCAGAGGCCAGCTTACTCTGCAAAGGGAATGTGGCCAACTCGATTCGTCGTAACGGAAATAAGAGTCAAAAGAGCAACAATGCACTACAACTGTAATGCTTTGTTTGTTCGAACTGCTAGTTTCGGTCACTTGGGTGGCCACATTGTACTAGCCGGTTGGCAGGCCTCCGGTTCCAGAATACATATTCTGCCCTAATACTATGCCTTCTTTCACCTTAAGGGAGGTCTTGGGACGCTACACTGACTACAATTTAATCCAATAAGTGTATCTATTCTACGTTCTCCTTACCTCCCCCTTTACTTCTTTTAAGCATGTCAGACCATCTGCAAAAGGCCGTAAGTGATTCCACAATTTCGCCGAGCACTTCCTTTGAAGGCTTTTTCTTTTATTATCCAGTTGTTAGTCGCCCCTTTTTTTTGAAGACAGATGAACAGCAAACATTTTCTTGTTATGTTTAAAAAAATAATGGTGATTAACTCATCTTTTTGGTAGCATTATCAAATTGGTACTTTTAAATTATACTTATCAATTTCTAGAAAACGCCTCGTATTTACTGTTTGCGCTACAAATACCGACTGATTTTAATTTTATTCGGTGACCAATCTTTTGTTCGAATTTACGACTTTTAACCCAAGACCCAATTAACCCTAATTATGCATTTCCACAGTTTGCTCTCATTAACTGCATTTGCCCTGCTATAGCGCCTCATCAGTGCGTCTTAGGGTCGTCCCCATACTCACCTCTAGAAGCAGAAGTTCTTCATCATAAGGCAGGAAAATGACAGTGCAAACTGACTTTTAAATAAGTTGGTAGAATAAATTAACATTAGATCTTCACAGTAGTAGCACTACGTAGTCTCTTTTTACGTGTTTTCAACCTATGCAAAAATGCGACCCCATTTATTTATTTTTAGACTTAATTTGCCTAAGCCAGCCATTATTAGGTCGCAAAAGTAAGTTGCTTTGTCAGAAATTTTACTGCCTACTACAGCAATGCAAATGCATAGTAGTTAATACAGCTATTAGCTTTATAGCTAATGTCCACTTCACTTCGCCTTCGTCCTGCCAAGCACTTTACGCGAGTCCAGCCTCATGGAAATGCATTTCAAGTTATTTCTGATTTAGAAATCCTACCAGCCACCTACTTCGGAATGTGCCTCATGCAATTTCTCTTATGCTTAAAGTGCAATATTAACATCTAGAAGGACGTTTCACTGCTCTGCCAACAAGGCGGTCGGAAGCCAGCAGGCTAAAGTAACCCTTAGCAAAGATAAGACACAAAGAACTCCAAGTACACTAGCGGATGCTATTAAAGGGATTCAACAAACTAACCTCCACGTGGCTGCCCAATGGTAACACTGGCCGTCACGGCCACTTAAATGTAGTGCATACTGACATAACAGCATGGCAGCATTCTAGAACCGCCTCACGAAGGAAAAGACACTACGAGTTTACTCAAGCTGCATTCAGCCTTCTAGCCTCCTTGGTGTACATGCTCCTGCAAAAAAGTGGTTGGAAATATCTTGTCCTTTCCCAAGCATAACGCACTCATTGAACCTCATCCACCCAGCTACCTGTAAGTCACACATTCTCCATCTTTTAAGGCCGTTCCTAAAGCTAAGTAGTAGCATTTTATCTTTCAACAAATTACGACACACCCAACAGTGGAACTGAAAAGCAAATAGAGATTGTGCTACAAAATGCACTCATCACCTGTGCCAACAAACAGCGATCCAACAAAACAAAAACATTTTAACACCTACTGAGGCAAAATATGCCGCAGCTGTCACCTGGTCATGCAAATGAGCCGCGTCTACGCAGTGGCGATTCAGCAGGTAAAGGTCGTCACTGCAACAAGGAATTTGATAAACTAGACGCACTGCAAGAGAGACGACGTCAAAGACGCGCTGATCGTGAACCTTTATACCTCGCCTGCGCAAACGCTGAGTGCGAATAATGGCATGTGGAAGAAACTGGGCTGTCGAGGAGACCATTAGCAGTCTCCGGGTTGGTGGCCACGATGACAGTGCTGCATCAAGTGGTTGAAGGTAATGGAATGGTGTAGGTTCAACATTGACGTGTCAATCACCGCCTTTGCTGCATCGCGTTCCTGGTCTGCAAGAAAGGCGTGGTCACAGCGCAGCAGAAGTGAATGGTTAATAGAGTATGGAGGCGTTATGTGAAGGAAGCGACTGAGCAGATGATAATGCCTTACAATGAGGTACCAAAGAGTGGTCATAAACCCAACACCAAGGATAGCAACCATAAACAAACCAAAATGCAGCATTCGCAAGTTAAGCATCGTAGAAAAATCGCTATCAGCATAGAAGTGTTATCACGCAGACATCCTACTAAACTCAGGACAAAGGCTGCCTCAACATTCGCACCCAACTTCCTTATTGCATGCCAGTCGGGATAAACGTCTTTCATCTCAGTCTTGACAGTCGAGGGCGTTGCTAAGTAGACGTCAAGAGCACTTCAGATCGTCCATACCAAATTATTTATCGCCATTTACTCCTTAAACTCACGAAGCCCATAATGAGAAATCATGGCAACTAAGCGCAGCTGCACTCCTAGCACACACAAACTCAGTTATTTCTAGCCTGCGACTGGCAAATCATGCAGCCATCTTCATACGAGATTTAAAACCTAGGTCGAACTGCACGACAATCGGTATTCAGAGAGAGGTGTCAGTTGAGTTCATCAACTTGATGTTGGCAGCAACTTATGTCCCTTTTCAATAACCGTCTCTCTGCCATCATAACTCTTAAGGAGGACGAGATTTTAAAGGACCAGGAATAGTCAAGTGCTTATGTTAACTATTCCAACGTCCAGCAAAGATACAGAAAAGTAATGAGAAAAAATCGTAATGAGGAAAAAATAACCATCAGGGTCTTTAAGGAGAGAGGGTATCACGATCCTGCTTTTGCTCGAATCAAATAATTTCTACTATCGAAACAGCATCTGGGCAAACGAACCATACATCACCCACAGAAAAGAGGTGTCTAGTTCACAAAACATGACTCCACCCATCCCAATTTCAATAGGTTTATTACGGCCTAGATCTTTGATTATTCTATTACCATAAAGGAACTTGGTTTTAAAAAACAAGAGCAAACCAAAACCAAAAGTTAATATTAAAAGTGGGGCAAAATTTTAACCACAATCTTGGGATTCATCAAAATAGTCAAAATCAACACAACACCTGCATCACTTTCCCTCGGACTGTCTAAGTCTCCTCCTCTGTCATTTAAGGCCTCCAGAAATTATTGAGCTAACACTGCAATACTCTTTGCTTCCCAAATGACAGCAATAAAACAAAGCCGAATAAGAGATATGCGATTGCAACGTGCTGTGCTAAAAGTAATTTTTTATTACAATCGTGTTTCACTTCCGTAAGCAGGAAGGCAGTGACAGGATAACCGAGCTGCAAAGTAGCTGATGAAAGGGTCGGATTCAGCAAAACCAAGCAAAAATATGGCTTTGAAAGTGGAATCCACAGAAATGAACGATTTAATGGTGGAGTTGTGACAACAACAGTGGGTATGGCGCAATGGATACTCCTTGTTGTCCATTTTTTTCGAAAAGCCACCGAGATTGACATGACCGACTAGGGGAATAACACCTTGGTCATGAATCCTTGACAGCAGTGCAAATCGTAGAGTTTGTCAATGAGCGAACAAATCCTTGCATACAAACGACTTTGGCTTCCATCAATACCATCATAATGAAGCATTTGCAACAAAGAGCAACTGGCCTACCAGTTCTGACCCAAGTAACAAATCCTTTTTTTTGGTTTTAACCAATCACATACACTTATTGGTCCTCTATCTAGAGTTAACTATATTCATAAACCTACTCATCCACATGGAATGTAGCCTCTTCGTTTCACTCTTCTGCACTCTCTCACAGCTAGTTGCTGTGCACTGATCTATTCTAAAGTCTCGAGTGGAGTACACTCCAACAGAAGTCACGAGGTGGTTCATAGAGCAAAGTGAGCTATGCCATCATCTAATTGTCCTCCCTTCAGCCTCATTCGCCCTCTTGCCTCAGTATCCTTTAGTAATGTGAAGTGCTGATTTGATTTCTAGAACGCAAAATGATGGGATGAAGACTCACAAACTAAGGTAATTATGTTAAGGAAATGACTCTAGTAGAGTTTGACTGACACAAGTGATGGGACTTGGAAGACGGTCTCCAATTCACACCCGAGGGGTTTTGCAGTTTGCCTCACTCCTCTCACTTAGGCCCTTTCGCAACTATTTATTCGATTAAGCCTCCTCTCTCTGCCGGCTACTACGATGGCGTTCGCAAGTCTTTAGTAGACAAGATCATCCTGAATCTGGTCTGCTGACAATGCAGTGGCGACGGAAAAGTGGGAGTTACAACAATCTCTGATGCAGCGAGAGTTCAAGTGCCGCACGTGTGAGTGATTTCACACTTCAAAGTCTGGTTTCTCGCTAAGGTCCGCACGAATCCTCATCACTATCCCCTGTTTTATATAGGTCTGAGGACTTTTGCCTCCAAACTAACCCTGAAAGTGCCATCTGCGGCCATGACTTACGGTAAAACTCATTAAAACTCTTAAAGTCCATTGCTGTGATTCAGCAAAGCAGGAGTAAAGCAACGTTTCTGCTCAATATTTATCCAGTTTAATATAAAGCCTACGATGTAAGATTCTAGGGTGACTGCCATTCCAGTAGTGCTAAAGAATCGTTGAATCTAGCTTGCAACCATGTGAAGCTTTCCAAGTCGCCCCATTTGGCCTATTTCCATAAAAATGTGGTACTATTTTAGCTGCCATAATCGATTTTGCTTCTAATCTCCTTTCTACTCGTAAAAAGTGGCTTTTGCTCCTGCATAATAAAGGCAGTCATGTGGTGTGCTATTGTCTCGAGAAACAAGTTGAAAAAAAGCCACTTCGATGGAACAGGTGAAGATATCATGGTTAAGCAAATGACCCGGTGGCGTATGACCTTGAACCAGCCACCAGGGCAATCCAGTGGCTAGTGCCTAATCCTTGCTTTCCACTGTTTTGAACTTGAGACATTGGCGCGCGACAAGAGCCTTTAATGTAAGGGAGAACCAAGCTGCATTTCGGCCTTATCCTTTAACCCGTCCTTCTCCAAGACGCCACTTTGTCAAAGCCTTAAATCCGAAAAAGGGCGCACCAAAGTAAGCCGCTCCCATGCGGTCTATGTTGCTCCATGACATTCACATTGATTTGGGGCATTTAGATCTCGATGGCTAAAGCTTAGGCTAATAAATAGACGTAGGTGCAGGCCGTATTTTGGCCTCGTTCTTTATGTCACAAGGTCCGTTGATGAGGCCAACGGCTTTATTGCATGGTCTTCATATGCATCCACATTTGTGTCTAGCGCACATCCTCACTGTATGAATTGAGCTCTAGAGTGATGCCCCTTTTGCTGTTATTTTGGAGCACCTACGACGCGAAGTCATATCATTGCCAGCTAACACACTGAACGAAATCGCCTGAAGCTGTACTAGTAAGAACGCTTCATAGTGCGATTGCATCTTGAGCATTTGGTTTATTACTCGTCATACTATCGTGTGCTTAAAATCTTAAAAATACTTGGCCTTGTAATCAAACGGCGTATTAATTTTGGCCCATTTCATTAACGCTTTGGCCAGTAGTTCCCCGCCCACTAAAGCCATATGGCACAATTTTGATGATACGTTTTCTAATGCTTGAAACTTATTCAATATAAACTAAAGGACTTGAATTCCTCATTCTAGCTAGTGGGCAACATTGCCGTTTGCAGTTCTGCTTTGAGCATTGTTTAAAGGCAGTTTAAACACAAAAACCACCACTTTTATTGTGAATAGACAAGTGTATTGCCAGGTAATTATGGTTAATCGACACTGATACTTTGATGGCATCTAAAAGGGAAGTGGTTGCGTTTGAGCATTTCGTTTAATCCTTCTAAAACATATGTTCAAATAGTCTGCTTTTGATGTGTAATCGAACTCGTCAATGTCTCCTACATCCAGGAACACAAATGAACCAATTTAGCAGAGGCAGCGTTTCCATTTCTACTGATGCTGTCCTTGTACTTCTGCAATCTTTCCTAATGGATCAATAAGGGCACTACAATAAAGTGGCATCGCGACAAGAGGCCTGTCCACTTCTCCTTTGGACACCTAGATTTAAGACACGACAGAAAAGCTTGGCATCTCATACGCCGTCTGATAAGGAAGAATTTTGCAGCACGAATGGGCCACTAGACAGTCAGTTGATTAAAAGCAATAAAATTGACTATTTACATGCGCGCTGACCTAAAGGGTTGCAGCAATGTGATCTTTTGGATTTATACAGACAAAGACATACGCACAGTGATGTGGAATCTTTGTGCTATAGAACAATCACGGCACAAATGGCAGTGATGTAGTGCATGCCGCACTTTAGGGTGAAGTTAACAAAAAATATTGAATGAATACGCAGGTGCAAATCCTAGAATGGTTTCAGTATGCATGGGACTCACGGCATCCTCTAGTGAATTCACAGAAGGGAAGAAGACCAAGTTTAACTAGGCGGTCGGGCGAATATGGCATGAGCTGCTGGATGGTCTTCCAAAGAATAGGGCTATTTGAGACCAAGACAACGTTGGGTCTCCTAAGAACGAGAACAACCAAATCAAATGAGTTGAGAGGGAATGCTAAGAGTATTAGGCAAAAATAACGGCAGCCTTCACCTACTCCGAATATCTTCGAATTATGCCGAATCTGCGTTGCTAACCGTAATTTTAATGGGCCCCACCTTACAGCAGCTCTGTCAGTGCGATCTATGCATTTAAGGTTTCCAAAAAGCAAGTATGGGAATTATGAGTTCTCCACTGCTCACCAGGAGAGAAAATCGGCACATTGTCGATATGAAAGACTATTTTTTGAATGTGCATCATAAATTTCGTGCAGGCCTTGCAATGCGGTATATGGTATTTGGTTAAGAACCTGTCTCTACGACTACTTTGCGATTATCCCAATTGACTAGGATTATTCGTCGAGTATTATACGAGCATATGAGCTACTGAGATTGGCAGAACTGGAGCCCCTATCCCATTGATAAAATCATTACTATTTGCATCCATAACTCGAGAATTGCTCAAAACCATGTATTAAAACTAACGTTGCATCTCTGCGGCCTCTGCACAGCGGCAGATAGCCTCCATCGTCGCATTTTAAAATGATTAGTCAGAGGAACGAACAGTTCATCTTAAGCCTACATTTTGCGAAGGATAAAAACTTCGCATTTGGTAACATAATTGAGACTAACTATAAGTTGCCTATCTCTGTAACTGAACTTTCGCCCTCTTGGCAAATTGAAAACCAGTGTCAAAATGCCTTTGCCTTGCACATTGTTTATGCAATAACCACTGAACACAATTAACTCTGGCATTTTGGTTACTTCGTTGAGGGGTACTCTAGTGAGTGGGTTTATATGGCATGATTTATTGTGAGCGGCCTGAACATCCCCAGTTTTAATTGCAGCTAATCACCATTTCAGTCCAAAATCTCACCCGAAATTCCCAACACCTGAGACGAGTTGTCTTCTAACACGATTTAAATCGGATATGCATACCTGTCTGACTAATATTTGTTGGTTAATATCCTAAGCGCAAAAGCGTTACTGAGCAAATAATGATAACCGTTTCGTAAAATGCATTGATTATTTGGAAAGTTGCAAGCTGTGCTCCATATTAATGCACTTTAGTGCCACTACGATTAGCTCCTAGCGGACGCAAACGTCATGCATTAATGTGTTCAGACTTATATTCTCAAGCTATTCTTAGCACATAGAGGATGCGGTAAATATGATGATATCTTCCATTCAGATTCCATTTTGAGAAATAAGAACTCATCAATAGGAAGTCGGTGTTAAACTTCTACTCCTCATTCAGACTTCAGAGCGATTATGCATCACAGATTGTCATTTATTATCCCACAGTTCTACTTGCCTACTTGTCTATATGCAAGGAGAGACCCTAATAAGAGTGCCTACGAAGCTGCCACGTAAGCCTTGCCAGGTGCGATCGCCCTTTGCGGTCAGGCAATATGCCTAGCCCAGATGCACTAAGGGCGGGGTCGAATGAACTGTCCACAAACAAAGAGGAGGCATATGAGGGCAAGCAACCATCGCGTCTCCAATGCTATCAGTGTTTTTACAGTGCCTCTCATAATTATCATGCGTAGAATGTTTAGCAAGACGTTCAAAGCTCAAATGGCACTTCCAGCTCAGCGGATCGATTGGCTGCGTTGTTGGTTACCTTTTTGCATGCTAGGTGGGCTGAAGAAATCAGTATGACTGAAAATGAAGTGCACATCTGTCTGCAGATGCAGGAGGGCAAGAGGAGGTGTCAGGCCGGAATCGATCCTTATCATAAACGCCAGAATGTGAGGCAATGCCTAGCTACTCCCTAACCTCCATTTAAATCAAAGGTGATAGGAATTGTGCTCTTCTTACAATTAGCCTTTGTGCAGAACAAGAGAAAATAGCTACCCACATTGGTTGTCAACAGGAAGTAATAACTTTAGTGGAGTGAACTTTAGCCTCAACATAATACGGGGTTCTAAAGGCAATTGCAAAACAAATTCTTATGCAAAGCACGCGAAAATGGAGACATTACTGTTGACGCTGGTAATTTAATGGCATGGTGTCGATCTGATTCGATTTCTGAGATCAGGTGACTTCATAGTAGGACCTTGGATATCGATAGAGGTCAGGTTCAAGATCAAATGACCTCAAATAGTGTTGGTGAGGAAGTGAATAGCGCCGATGATAGAGGCGTTCCCAAGGCATGTGTCAAATGACCAGTTCATCTTAGTAGCCTTCTTCCCCCCTCTCATTTAGTCAAGCAGATTATGGAACAGAGCATATTTTTCGGGGTCCGCACTTAATCAATTAGATTCAGGTCTACCTCCTTTGACGAAAAAAATACATTTTGCCTAATTATTTGCACCATAGTTCCCAAGTTATTAGAGACGGAGGTAGAAGCAGAAGCGACACGGGTAAACCTTTACTTCAGAATCCGCACACCACTTCGTCCACGTCTTCATCCCTTCATCTACTAATCCGTTGTCTGCCTATCTATCCATTTCACTTGGTGGAGGCGCAGTACTCAATTAGGACAGCATACTGTGGATATTCGGGACTGGCCGAGATCGACGTAGCCATAATGGCTACAGAATGCAGTCGAATTGTAGAAATTAATCTCGCTAACTTGCTATTGTAAAAGGCAAAAGAATGTACTTTAGTCCTATACGCAGAAAGAAGCTGGTGGAAGAAGGTACAAACATAAATAATAGGTTAAAACATTATCTAATCTAGAAGTGATGTTGATTGTCAAAGCTAAGAGGGTTATTTGGGCCCTAAAGTTAACTAAACCGTTGCCAAGCCTCTTAGAACATGCAATTGAGCTATGAACACACTGTGAATGCACTTTTATCTTATGCGACCCCTTAGCTGCCTTAAAAGTTTGAAAGCAAAGAAGAAACCGGGAACAGGAACATAAGTGGTGAGAAGTGAATAAAATAGGTGGAGGACGAAGGAGTTTTGACAAGTGAGCGCGAACCGAATCTATCAATAGCATTCTTGTTATAAATAAAGGCGCATTTGCCTGGATTTGTACCTTTGCATTCGCTCATTTATCTATATGATTTTTCGCAGCTCAACTCACTCTGGGTCTTGCGGATCGGTCAAGATAACAGACACATATCGTCCGCACAACTGGTGGTCCTATCGATTTTATCGATGCATGGACTCACGCAGTTGAGTCAGCAAGGAGGCGTCCAATGAGAAGAACACGGACTACCCAAATGTAGGCAATCCGCTTACACCCACCAGACACAATGAGGCCTTCGGCTCCACGACCTCCTTCTGAGGGTTCAAGATTGCACGCCTTCATGAAATAGGGATAGTCGAACTTCAGCGAAGGAGGAGGTTTTACGACAGCATTGCAACATAAACATTTTTTGTGCAAAAATTCTTGCAATCGGATCGATAATAGCAACAATTCACACTTTAACCACTACATTTGTGCCTGCGATTAGCACACACGCTACTCGTGAGCCCAACGCTAAATCTCTGCCTGTGGCTTGAGTAGGCCCGCAAAAGATTTTACCCCATTGGAGGAATAAGAGCACTCATTAAGGGAACCAGGTGTCGACAATGCAGATCCTCATTCATTATTGCAGTTTTTACATACCACTACTGCTAAAGTGGTGCTTTTAAGTTCTGGCGACCGAATACAGTACTTTATGGCAGGAGTTGAAGCAGTAAAGAGGCAACGTTTTGAATAAGAAAACGTCTCAAAAACAAAACTAAAAATCTTTAAAATATGGCATTCTAAGTTCAAAGAGAACTGCGCATTTAAGAAAAAATGATGCGGCAAGCAAGGAACTGGATACTAGGTCTGTCGTCCACATCAAAATAGGCTACGACACTTGTGCTTGCATTTTGAAACCATTTTAGACTCAATGCAACTACGAAAGACCAAATTTCTAAGTCGGCATCAAAAACAACGTCTAGTTGAAAAGTTTTTTAGCCTAAAACTGGTAGGGTTGGACTTGACATTCTTAATTCAGGCAAAGTCTACACCACTGTTTTGCATGCTCGACCAGCCCCTCGTGGTAATGAGGTCATATGCATAAGTAATTAAGCAAGTTAAGCCTGAGTTCTTTCGAGTCTCATCCAAAGGTAGGCAATGCCTAATCCTGGCACTGCAACAGGAAAATCCAATTCGACACTCCTGCAATTGCATCTTTAATATGATCGCGCTACCTTAAAATAGAAGATCAAACGGGTCAACCCTTGCTCGAAAACCAAAAAAACGCAATTATTCTTCATCAATTTTATTGTTTAAAATAAAAACTACATTCCACCTAGCCGCAATTAAGTACCACGAAGCACGTAACAGCGTAACAGCAAAATTATTTCTGTCCAAAATTGCAAAAATCATTTTAGATGTTTAAGGGTAATCTAAAAGAAGGCTGAATTCAGGGAAGTAACACACCTACATAGCTGGAACGGCCACCTTACTGTCCAAGTGAACCAACTCAAGGACATGCATTGGAATCGGACGACCTCATCCAGCCTCCCAAGCCGTGGCTGCATCTGTGCCTTCTGTCATAAAACTGTCCAAGCTGCAATGGTGAATGCTTTCGATGTAGAACACGACTTTGCTGGAAGGCTCCACATCCCACATCCCATTGATTTTTGTTGCTGAATGATTATTCACATGAATAATAGGATTAAGAATGTGCGTATATCTACGCAAAGCATTATCAACTTTGCCGACAAAAGAAGGCTAGCTTTTTATTGACCGGTAGCGTGTGTTCCAAGTACAGCTCTTACAGTGCTAATTATGATTATTCAGGTCTCGATTTTCTGTCAAGAAGTAGTTAGCCGGACGTTTATCATCGCACCTTTATTAAAACGTTATCTAGACTCTCCTCAGCAGCATTGCCTCGGATCTGCTGGCAGTCTCGCTACTAGCTACTAAATAAATGTTCAGTAGCAGCTGTGTGGCCAAATCAACTTTAAATTTGAGTTACTGCCACCATTTTGTGGACTGACAAATCTTACCTTCTGCATTAATCTATTCCCGAACTCAAATGAAGTCTTTTTCCTGCTTTGGTGGCATTTTGGAGAAAGGCTGTAAAAATGGCTACCTCTACCAATTCCGCAAGACGAAGGCTGCTTAGCATAATTTTAGTTGGGCTGACACTTCACCTCAGAATTTAGCAGCAACGAGGTGTTGGATGTTAAAGAAATGCAAGGCATGGAAGAACGAAAGGTTAATGTTCAAAGCTCATTTGCTTTCTTCACAAAAACATGGAACCTGCAACCACCGAGTATTAAGCGAAGAGAATAAGCACGTACGGAAATCCATCCCAGTATCCTCTGTCAGTTCCAAGCCTTATCAGTAGCTTAAATTTGCAGTGGTGCGATTTTTTTACATTAGGGGCTTGTGTTGAAATGTCTACTAGGCAGATCTCTGCCAAGTCAAAGGTCATGGGCACCATTCTTATCAAGTTAAATTCAATAGTTTGTAAAGCTTTTCCATAGTCAAACAACTGAATCTTACCTATCTAAAAGCTCGGACGCAATTGTGGTCACCAGAAAACTACGTAGAACTAAGCTCTCAGCGGCGTGAAGAAGTGGTCCACATATCAAATAAGACCGATTTGGTTCTGTCCTTGGAAAGCGGGAAAGAATCGCCGACCTGTATGTTGCTTAATTTGCGTATTATCATTGCCTCTCTATCTAGCATAGATGGGATCCACCTTATTGTGCGCCATATTTGATAGTGGTGTCATGCAATTTTTGAACTCTTCGCACTTAAAACCCAAATCATGAAATATAGAGCGAATCTTTACAAGCTTCCTCAACCTACCAATGAAAGTGAGACCTAGTGAAGGTATGCGAGAATGGCCGTCCTTAATACTTTGTATTGTTAGATAAAGAAAAATTTTCAACTTACAATAACATAAATTTAGTAAGTCGAATGCACCTAAGAACCATTGTTAATTCTTTGCATTTTTATACGTTTTCTACTGCTATGCATTCCTTGTTTTGATGGGTTTTTTGGGTTTCGGACCACATATCACAAATCGTCTCCATCTGCCATGAAATATTTTGTCATTTGGGTGCGTTGCGATTTTCAGTTCTCTTGCCTTTACCTTCCTCTTTCACGATTTAGCTTTTTGGATCGCGTAAATTTTCGGTGTTTGGAAGCTACTTCGCTGCCACAATAAAGTGCTTGCCTTAATCAAAGGGAAAGAAAGGTAAACGACTTATTAAAACAAGGACAGCTACGTGAGTAGGTGGATGGGTGGCTTTCGGGATTCAAACGAAAAGATGATTCCATTTAACAAAGCAATAGAGTGGATGCATATCAATGAAAAATCAAGATCAAAATAGTCTCTGTGAAAAACTGGGAGGTAAGGTAGAGGTGATATTCAAAAAATGAATGAACGACCACGCATCTACTCAGACACAAGCAGCAAACTAATTGTGCTAACATACCCGCTTCTGTGGAGCATAAGTTTGGCAGAACGTCTGGATGGAAATAAGGATCAAACTATGAAATAGGCATGTAAGAGGTTAATGAGACTGAAGTTACCAAAGTAGAAACTGGGGTTGGTTGCTTATCTCCACTTTTGAAGGGATAAATGGAGGCAGCGTAGATTGAACTGAAAGAAATGGTATAGGGCAAATCGAGGTAGTAAGGAGAAAGATAAAAATTTGAAATGTAACTCCTATGACGCGTCACTACAGGGTAAGATGGACCAAGCTAATCCTATCTAAAGCGAGATGTAGTCATGGATAAAGTATGGTCCAGTCCGGTCTAGCCTAGTTTGGTCCATTCTAGTTAGACATAGCATAGCAAATCACACAATTGTGGTGCAAATTAGCAGGTTTACTGCCAATGAGTTCTGTGAATACCTATAGAGAGGACATGAGGATGCGTAGGGCAAAATTGTTGCAGCAACTTGTGTGAGTGCTATAGGTCCAATCACGTGAATTCCAAATGAATGTACCCAACTTTGCTGGAAGTAGTGGCGCTGATTGGACCTCTTTGGTAGAGTAGAAGTAACGTAGATGTTCAACTGCAGGGAGTTCGGTGGCACGACGGAAGAGGAATGGAGATGAATGGTATAGAACAGGGAAAAGAGAGAAAATACCATAGTAGGCTGTCAACAATTGCTGTGATGGTTTATTTAAGGAAAGCTGGTGCTGCAATGCTGCGTATGTCTGCTGTTCTGCCCTTATTTGTCCATCTGGTCATTTACTACTCACTTATCCAATTAGGCAGGCAACTGAACGAAGAGTTAAAGAGCCATTTTTGATGGCGAATAAGTGATCGTTCATAGTTCTTTTGTAAATGACGCATCAAAACGAAGAAAACGAGGTTAGAAACGAGAAAAATGAANGACATGAGGATGCGTAGGGCAAAATTGTTGCAGCAATTTGTGTGAGTGCTATAGGTCCAATCACGTGAATTCCAAATGAATGTACCCAACTTTGCTGGAAGTAGTGGCGCTGATTGGACCTCTTTGGTAGAGTAGAAGTAACGTAGATGTTCAACTGCAGGGAGTTCGGTGGCACGACGGAAGAGGAATGGAGATGAATGGTATAGAACAGGGAAAAGAGAGAAAATACCATAGTAGGCTGTCAACAATTGCTGTGATGGTTTATTTAAGGAAAGCTGGTGCTGCAATGCTGCGTATGTCTGCTGTTCCGCCCTTATTTGTCCATCTGGTCATTTACTACTCACTTATCCAATTAGGCAGGCAACTGAACGAAGAGTTAAAGAGCCATTTTTGATGGCGAATAAGTGATCGTTCATAGTTCTTTTGTAAATGACGCATCAAAACGAAGAAAACGAGGTTAGAAACGAGAAAAATGAAAGAGGCAGAAAGGGTGGCATCATGACTTACCCCGAACCTCTATATTTTTTAATTGTTCTTTTCGCTTTGGTACACCGACGTCTTTGGTAAGGCGGAATGGGAGGTTGAATAAGTAAAGCATGAGGAAAAGACTGATGGTGGGGAGAGAATGAAGCAGAAAGGAGGCGCTGACAATGAACTGAGTGGGTGGAACGAAGACAGCAAGAAGGACCACGGTGAGCGCTAAGAGACGTTGGGACGCGTAGTTAGACATGCCTGACCCTTAGTGGTGTGACTGTCTTCTTTACTGTTTGCATGCTCGGATATCACTTGGCAGCACGAGTCGGACTATGCCACACGGTAAGATGTGGAATAGTCTTATGACAACATTTCCTGCAGGTGGTCGTATGGTATCGAAAGTCATCTGCTTGTATGATTGCACACTCTAGCTAGGTCCTGTGCATCATGATGCAATGAGATAAGGAGGAGAAACAGAACAATATTTGAAAGTCAACTTCAACAAAGACGTGTCTGCAATAGTAATGACACCGCTTTTCACTTAATACAACGACTTTTACCCTTCATGGACAATGCTTTGAGGTTTGCATGAAGGACATGTCAAAGCTTCATAGAATTTCACTGCCTTTGCCTATAGTCGGTGCTCTCAAGAAACTATGGGAAAGTTTCCAAGACTTGTATTAAAAAATTGCAACAATATGTGGAGTTTTGTGGATGCTCTATGCACTTTAAATTTGATGTCTGACGCCAGAGCACTTTCGTACTTTAATGTACTATAATACAAAGTAGGTGGAATCTGGAGTCACAATGCAGCACAAGGAAGGTTGTACATTTGCGTCAAGATAATCGAATTTGATTTGAATTTCATGAGCTAGTTATGTGCATTCAACACATTTTAACATCCTTTTGTAGGAGTTAAGTCCAATATTCCAGCAGCCTTAGCATCAATTCCTTCATTAGTGCTCCATGTAATCAATTCATCTTTAAAAGCACCGATAACGCAAGCATTGAATTCCTTACTTCCAAGAAAATGGACAGTATTGCTGCTGGCAATGAACTTATAGAACCCATTGCATATGGCTGATGCTAAATCCATTTAATGTCAATTTTTTGTGCTGAGCCAATGCTAACATGCTTTAAGTAAAATGCACTTAATGTGTGCGTATTGATAGTGCCTTATTTTAGGTTTATCTACCAGAGTCAGTTACATCGCTGGAGGCTTCTACAACCTAAAAAGTTACATGTTCCCCTTTTTAATGCCATCCATCACTAACATCACTTTGCAAGAATAACTGAAAACAGAGTACTTGCTTGCTTCCCTCCGGTTAGCCCATGCTCTTTTGTATAAGCATGTGAACTGTAACCGAAATCCCAAGGCTAAACGTCTAATCTGGGTTTGCATGGCTAAAACAACTTAACGCCTCAGTCTTTCATCAAGCCAGCAGTAACTCTAATCACAATATTAGCTCTAGACTTAGTCCCTGACCTAGCATTTGCAGCCACTTACCAGCTCTTCGGTCCCTTTTCATATGCCACCTCTCTACTTTAATGCTTAGAAATTTACGCACATCATCTTATTCTTCTTTTAAAAGTCCTTACATGCTGACTATTTGGCTGGTGGCCTCTTCAGGATCCAAATCACTGACACATGGATCTCTAATCTACGGTAGAAACCTTACATGCTTTGAGCATACCGATAACGAAGGAAAGAGATCAGATGCCCTTAGACAGGAGTGGGTCGTCAAGAGGAAGAATTACACCTTAAGACTATGGTTCACGGATCATACAGTGAAGTTATTAACTAGCATGCCATCTTGTGTTTTAAGCATCCAAAACGGTTTGAGAATACCACTCCATTTAAAATATCGAAGTAGCATGTTAGTATTTCAGCCGTTTCCTTGTTTAATTTGAGGAAGCACGTTCCGACTGCCAATTTCTACGACGATAGAACTGATCATTGAGTTGTACTAGCAACTAGTCACTGGTAGATGGATGGCACCTGTATGATGACCCGCAGTAGCTACATTAGCCGACTTGATAATGCATCACGGTGGAATAGTCAAAGGTAAATGCTTGATGAAAAATGGATACATTCCAAATTAAAGCATAGAATAAATGAAATAGAGAGATGGATGGGTGAGTGGTTTAAGCTACGTAACTCAGCTTTACGCGCAAACAATCTCATAGGATTGGAAGGCATTTTATAACCTTTTAGAATGCATCAAATAACTGCCTACAACACCTTGGCACATTTGTAAGTGCCGTGTTTCTTTAGCCCACTTAATCTTATTACGAATTAATGACAGATTTACGGCACTATACACGACTTCATTAAATGCACCTTCCTTACTCATAAATCCCACTCTATTCGTCTGTGCAAGTAGGGTTATATTTAACCATTTTTCTGAGCAGAAGGCGGTAACTGACATCAACGAGGCATGGTCGAAGATCCATATCATGGACGTTGAGCACAATAATTGACAGTAAATTTGAAGATGAATCTGACACGAACACCATGAACCAAGTAATACCGTCTTGCCCCTCTTCCGAATCAACTAATAGTAGGGAATACGGCAACTATACGATTACATGCAAATGGCTACTACCGGCCTTTACTGTGTAGATGGTAGCAATTTTGTCATTCCTCCACCTACCGTCATCAGAGATCTGAGTTTCTANGGAATACGGCAACTGTACGATTACATGCAAATGGCTACTACCGGCCTTTACTGTGTAGATGGTAGCAATTTTGTCATTCCTCCACCTACCGTCATCAGAGATCTGAGTTTCTAAGACTCAAGAAAGAACGCTGCGATCGGAAACAAATCCTTTGATTGGAATTGATAACTACTTGCAAGACATTGGCTACAAGCCAATGAAACCTGTTTGCTACCGAAGGTGCCCATATTAATGCAATAATTTCGCCCTCTGCTTTATTCTGTTTGATAATTTGGCCTTCCAATGATTTGTAGAGTACCAGTAGGCAGGGTCTGCAAAGTGTGATAGGCTATTTTTCACTGTTTTGTAGGCTGCACCAAAAAAGCTTCATCGAAGTCGGAAAAGCTACAAAGTACTGGTAGTGAAAATGAGAAAATTGACTTTGCAAGGTGCTACTGTAACATGAGGCTTACGGTTTGATTTTGTGGCCTCCTATTTCAAGCGACACTTTTAACGGTTGACGGGCGAAACACCAAGACCACAGGGGCTGTTGCCAGTGGTGCCGGTCCACTGCGCTGTGGCAAGTGGGCGCACGTGCTCCTCAGCGTAGCACGTGACTCCATTGTACCATTGTTGCAGCTCAGCGATCATCGTACAGCGATCTCGAGGGCTTTGAAGGGACGAAAATGTGAAGGGAGAGAAGGGACCATTGTCCGTTTATATTACTTTTCTGAATTTGGAAAGTTTCCTTTTCCCTTTTCATTCCACTACAAGACGTCATAACGGTTTCTGGTTGCATTGCGGCATTAGCGTGGCAGCCGTGTTTGCCATTTTTATTCTATCCGCTGATCCAGCTCTCACCCACACACTAGAATGATCCGATACGGTAGGCACCACAACTTGCAAACCTCTCAGTCGCTTGATGGCAACCTTTATTATTCTAATGAGGATTCACTACTTAGTTTCGTAAGTACTTGCTTCCCTGCGTCCTTTAAATATCCGCTAAAACCATGTTCCACTTCACATCAGGGAGGGCTGCGCGTGCCTTTGCAAGCGTGGAGTTCTGAGAAAATGTGAACGTCTTTGCTGGCAACCAGGCACTTACAGCTCAATCCTCCATATGACTCCAGCGACTATGTTTCGTTGCGTCGACGTGTGATGATAAGCTGCTTTTACAAATATCTTACACTAGTCGATCCGTAATCTATCAAAGAAAATATAACACCTCGAAATGGTTTAAGACTCTGTAAGAGGAGCCAATATCTTGGTGTCCCATCAAATACTTCACTAGCGATAAATACCCTAGTGTCATTTGTCACTTCTAGCATCAGTGCTACTCAGTCACAAACAAAACGGGTTTTAAATGGAGCAGAGTGAGGCTACACCTTTAGCCACTTGAGATCCACCATCTCGCATGGTTTAAATCGGGAGTAAATTAATCTCATTTAAATACAGCTAAAGTGAAAAAGGGTGTTAATTTGTCTGCCAAAAGAGATTACTTCATATTGCTCGAGCTCGATATCTTCCTCGTAATGGCTGTAGATCCTTGAATTTATGTACAAAAATAAGAATTTACTTAGACTAAGCTGGTCAGAAAGGAAAACGCCCTTATCAAAAGGCCAGGATCGAGAAAGGGCAGCTGAGAACAGTTTCCAGAAATCAGTAAAGACAGCTAATGCCTATTTTGTGGACAAATTATCAATAAATCGTTAGTGAAGTGTGTAGTACTTTGTTTGTTCAAACTGTCGGTTTTGGTCACTTGGGTGGCCATATTGTACCAGTCGGTTGGCCAACCGACCTCCGGTACATGCCAAGGGCCCCCAAGTCCTCTGTTTCCAAAGTATATATTCTGCTCTAGTACTGTGCATTTTTTTACCTTAAAGGAAGTCTCGGAACTCTACATTGGTGGTAGCGGAAATCGGAACCGTCTTTGATGAATTTTATTTTGCTCCACACCACTTCTGGCAAACTTTGGCTGTGTAAAAGAGGTGCATGTGCTATGGATGGGAGAATCTCTTGCGTCTCATAACAGAATGGCTGAGATCGACACCTATCTTCGGCACCTTCCNGCTTCTGGCAAACTTTGGCTGTGTAAAAGAGGTGCATGTGCTACGGATGGGAGAATCTCTTACGTCTCATAACAGAATGGCTGAGATCGACACCCATCTTCGGCACCTTCCTCATCCTCATGTTGTGCAAGGAAGCTATTAACAACTGAAGCAACACTAGCCGTGAACTCCATGCCCAGTAGAACTGTCAAGAGAGATCAGCGATGCTTTGGTCAAGCATTCTCCATAAGCTCTCTCTTTTGTTCTTGGGTAACTCACCTCCCTTTGTCAGAATGCGTATCTACAGATGTAGAATGCGCAGGACGCCATTCGATAGCATCGTTTTATGCTTTACAAGCTTGGGTCACATGCACATTGCTCCTATGAGGCCCAATGGCTCCATTTGCTCAGGGTTCTATAATACCCTCGCGTTTCTTCCACATCTTCAAAGAAAGCCTGAAATCACAGTATGTAATGCGTGTGTCCCGACCCATTCGAAAACTTGGATTCGTGCCCCCATCATTCATCAGGGCACATTACCGTGGAGGAGGAGGCCTAAGAAATGCTACGTAGAATTGATGGTACTACAGAAACATATGCGTTCGAATCTTGATGACTGGGGCGGTTAGCTCGTGGATGCATCTCGCAGCACTGACTACGCTGCAATGGCTGACGCGGGAGGCATACGGAGGGGAAAGTCGGCGACTACGCTCGAAAGAAGAGAGGGACTGTGTAATGCTTTGTTTGTTCAAACTGTCGATTTTGGTCACTTGGGTGGCCACATTGTACTAGCCGGTTGGCTGGGCTCTGCACCGTGCCAGCAACCCCCAAGCCCTTTGTTTTCAGAATACATATTCTGCTCTTGTACTGTGCCTTCTTTTACCTTAAAGGAAGTCTCTGGACGCTACAACGTGCAATGAACATGGGAATGCAGTCAAGTAGCAGCTAAAAGTTGGCAAAAGTAGAGTAGGCTTCAAACTTCTGTGCGCAGAGATCTGCTGAATGGAATAGCGCCGCACAGCATTTTCGTTAGGATAAGTAGGCGGGTGGTGGAGCCTTCAACAAGAAATGTACTTGAAATTGCAAGACTGTGGCAAGTCATCATTGCATAGTTTACCGCACACTTTAGCACCATGCAAGTAGCCTTAAAAAAGCAGCGGGTGGGTTAACAGAGATAATGTGCACATGGATTGAAAAAGATGGTTGCAATTTAGTAATGTATTTTCTCCACTTTCCAAGTTCGGTTCAATTAGATGCATATAAACTTTGATAAGTCGTTGATAGGAACTGTGCATGAATTTCTTGTTCCTCATTCCTTACCCCTTAAATGGTGTCAAATTAACACAAGCAAATCATTCTAGCATAACCCATCATCATGCAGCAAAGATTTTTTTACTAATTTTGAACGCTAAACCAGATCTCCTTGTCTTCGTTTTCATCTCCAATTGAGTTTTTATTCAACTTATTCATTTGTTGACTTTTAAATCCAATGCCGAAATAAGCAGAAATCAAAGAAATCATTACTTGGGGAGCCACAAACCGCGTATCTTCCCTCCATTCTCTCTTAGTACGATCCTCCTGCCTAGTGTTAAACCAATTTACCAAACAGGCCAAGTTTTAAGGTTATACAGAGCGGTGTCTTGACGACCGCGGTTTTCACACATTAAACCTCTCATTCGATGCAGGTAAGCCCCTATCACACCCATTGACTGCGTACTTACACAATAAACCCATTTTGTGCGGTTAGTTTACTCAAGTCTGTCGCATTTATTGATAAAGTTGGAAAAGAAACCAAATAAGCTTTGCATAAATGGGAACCATTGCTAAGTTTTAAGATTAGTTAAGCTGCACCGGTGCAAAGAGATATTGCGGCTCAAGAGGGCCACGAGCTTAAAATGAGAGTTGTTGTCAGACCAGATTTAATAATCACTTAACGTGAACATTGTAAGTCGCTGAGTTTAGGTCAAGTCTAAATGAAGCAGGTTACACGATGAAATAACTTTATTCATCCTATGCATTGAATTGCACCTCCGAATGCTGTTCTAGTAAGGGTTCATGAACTCAACTTTTTGCAGGCACTAAGATGCTTGCTTTACAGTCACAGCAAATACCTTAAAGGAAGTCTCTGGACGCTACAACGTGCAATGAACATGGGAATGCAGTCAAGTAGCAGCTAAAAGTTGGCAAAAGTAGAGTAGGCTTCAAACTTCTGTGCGCAGAGATCTGCTGAATGGAATAGCGCCGCACAGCATTTTCGTTAGGATAAGTAGGCGGGTGGTGGAGCCTTCAACAAGAAATGTACTTGAAATTGCAAGACTGTGGCNGCATTTTCGTTAGGATAAGTAGGCGGGTGGTGGAGCCTTCAACAAGAAATGTACTTGAAATTGCAAGACTGTGGCAAGTCATCATTGCATAGTTTACCGCACACTTTAGCACCATGCAAGTAGCCTTAAAAAAGCAGCGGGTGGGTTAACAGAGATAATGTGCACATGGATTGAAAAAGATGGTTGCAATTTAGTAATGTATTTTCTCCACTTTCCAAGTTCGGTTCAATTAGATGCATATAAACTTTGATAAGTCGTTGATAGGAACTGTGCATGAATTTCTTGTTCCTCATTCCTTACCCCTTAAATGGTGTCAAATTAACACAAGCAAATCATTCTAGCATAACCCATCATCATGCAGCAAAGATTTTTTTACTAATTTTGAACGCTAAACCAGATCTCCTTGTCTTCGTTTTCATCTCCAATTGAGTTTTTATTCAACTTATTCATTTGTTGACTTTTAAATCCAATGCCGAAATAAGCAGAAATCATTACTTGGGGAGCCACAAACCGCGTATCTTCCCTCCATTCTCTCTTAGTACGATCCTCCTGCCTAGTGTTAAACCAATTTACCAAACAGGCCAAGTTTTAAGGTTATACAGAGCGGTGTCTTGACGACCGCGGTTTTCACACATTAAACCTCTCATTCGATGCAGGTAAGCCCCTATCANTGCATATCGGTTGAGCCAATTCAGGGGGCAGATCTGTGATCCCAGCAATGCACAAATGTTTCTAAAGTAAAAACATGCAATAGCNCTTTACGCGCCAAGTCCTAGAGTCCTGGAGAAACCGTGTCCAATCTTCTTCAATCGGCGATCTACTGAGCAAATATAACGGGGAAATTCGAATAGGCTTAATCATGAGGCAATTCACCCCCTCAAAAGTTCCCCAAGGAGCTTGAATGGATGGAAATTGAAGATCGAACCTCATTTGCTCAAAGTGTTGCATAATGGCTTGACGAAATTTTTCGAAATTCACGGTGTGAGAGCTTGAATACAGAGTCGTGCAGACTTGTTTGTCGATCCACCTCCACCTATTAGAATATGAATGCGGAGTTTGCAAAGAGAGTATCCATCGCCAGCTCGGGATTGCCGTGCAAATATTTACGACGTCAACTACATCAAGGTATTTGCATATCGGTTGAGCCAATTCAGGGGGCAGATCTGTGATCCCAGCAATGCACAAATGTTTCTAAAGTAAAAACATGCAATAGCTAAGCTACGGCATTCATGATCCAAAAAGCAATGGTAGTAAGCAATTCAATTAAATATAACAAGAATTACCAGACCAAAATCTGTGTACGAAAATGAGCTAAAGAGGATTTGAAAGAGACCCTGGTGACTCGACTTACCCCTAGGTCCATACCTTGTACCCTATCGGACGCTGCTGGACTCGTGAGTAAAAGAGACCACAGCTCTACCGGACCTTAGGCGATGAGACTAAATCAAACCTAAAAGTACCATGAATTTGAAGCATGGAGAGGTAAAACACTAAATTTTTGGGGATTAAATCCACACTGCTCAGCAAGGGTAGCCAAAAAATGTTGCTGCCCCGAAAAAATAAATGCTATCATAATTTCGTAATCCGTTGCATTATTTTAAGACAAACTGGCGGCAAAATAAAAGAGGTCGACAAAAATAAAACTTTTATTTATTTCTTTGATTGGATACCGTGCTATATCGTTTTGGCCTTACAAAGTAACTAACTGCGCGTAGGTTGATATGCAAAATGTTTTGCCGCAGCGTACCATCGATTTTTACTACCACCACTTACGCTGGTATTAAATAACAAATGTGCTATTTCAAAAACCTCACCAATGCGGAGAAGACTTTTGATGTAACATACGTTGATAAACGTTTAATGATGACCTGCATTGCAGTACGGTAAAATGAAACACATCCACTGTGCATGGTTGCTAGTTTTATTGCGTAGGCATAACCTATTGTAAAGCCAATTACAAAGCTGTCCTCCGCCAACATTCCCACAAGGTGGCCGATTAATACGGCGGTACCAGAGAACCTTTGCAAAATCATTTTTATGTAGGCCTAATGTTAATATATGTATAAACGGTGAAGAAAATGTTGTACGAGAGTTAGTTTTTGTGATGAGTGCTTATTTTTCTTAAAATAGATCAAATGGCCTTCATTAGCAGCGATGCCACAAAAGGGCGGCTTCGAGGTTATCATATGAGCGGTGACAAATTTCTCTACCAACCAATCCTACTGCTCTGTTGAAAAAGACACGAAAGGTGCTAAACTGCAGTTATATTTTAAGGACGCATTTTTAGAGCGTCGGTTTATTAGTTCAATTTGCTTATATTCCCGCTTATGTGAAGCATTCGACCCGAGTACATTTCCTTAACCACATCGTTACTGCTCTTACGACAGTCGCGAAGAATATATTGGTTGCCAACTTTTAGGCGCTGAAGTGGGGTCTTTTGCTGTTACTCGTTTTAGGATTGTCGACACAATAATGCAGAGCACAGGTCCTACCAGCACATGAAATGGGTTGCATTTGCTGATCAATACATCTATTCATGCAATCCGCTCCAAACAATGAGTCCACGAATTCCGTGAATCCAACACCGCCTCAATTGCTCGACAAGGCAGGTACGAAGGAGGCGAAGATACTTGTTAGTTAACCACATTGAGAACCAAGGCGTCTGTTGAAAAGATGGATGCCGATCTCGACGTCCAACAGAAGAGTCTTCAAAATCACTTACCTTTGCATGGTAGCGCACCATGGTGCCTACCTCATCTTTGTCTCTATTTTCTGCAGTAGAACCAAAAGTAATCGAGTTGAGTGCTTTTACAAGGATCGAACGAAATATTCTTACAGCTTCTTTCTTTGCTTCTACTTACCTTGATTGAGTGGCATACAAGCCAACATGCAGGAACAGACGAGACCCTATGAGCCACTGAATAGGCGTTTCGGGTGCTCTCTTGGTTAAAATTTTCCAGAACTATTCCAGCTTTTCTACTCTGCAATAAAGTTACAACACTGATTTTAGTGCCATTTTAATACTATGCTCCCAAAGTCGGTGTAATCTGCCTTAACTCAAAATCGTGATTCTTCCAAAAATGAGGCGAACGATCAAAGGTGTCTTCACCTCCAGTCAAGGTAGCTGCATGCATTTATGCGAATCTGTCTAAATACAAACTGACCTCCCTATTTTTAGCCAACAAAAGGAGAGATTCAAGGCCATGTGTATGCAATTCATAACCATTTTGATAAAGAGAGGTTTTAAAAAATCGTTTTGCATTTATAAAAGCATAAAAATAAGTAAATGTCCAGTCTGCCTCATCACATCTGTACGTTTCACTCCGCCACTATGGTGCTAGTTAAGTAATAAATGAGTTTGAAGTCATCGCGGTGGTGGGTAGCTTGTCTGCGACGAAAAAAGATCAATGCCTTTATGTTATAGAAGGAAGCATTGATTAACAGTGTTCCAGAGTACGTACTGCGTCCAAAGCTAGCCGCATAAAAGACAATTGGGATCACATACAGCTGCACATGATTGTCAATTCTTAAGCATAGGAGATTCTGTCATAAACATAAAATTGTCAATTGCGTTAGTCAGTCTTCTTTATTTGTATTTGAGTCCCTCTTAAGGTAACTAGTGAATGTTTTAACTGTTTTACAATCTTAATGATTTGCGCAAAAGTGTGCAACATTGTTGGGCCTCAAATCAGCGCTTAGGGTGTTGTGTGCTCAAACATGAGCAGGAATCAAACATTTTACTTTAATCAGCACGCTTGTACTTGATGTGAGCTGAACCTCCGTCATGCACAACTTTAATGAAAATATCATTCAAGTAGTCGGCGGCCGATGAATCGCCTGGGTCAAAATGCCCCTACAGCAGCACACTAAAAGATCCTAGAGAGAGGTGCAAAAGTAGAGCACTATCCTCCCCTACCAGCATGAAAAATAATGAATTGAGGTGAGGATCCAATAGAAAATGGGCTCTGGTGCCATCCACTTTGGAGGTCCAAGACTCTTGTAGGGATGAAGAACGATTGCTGAACAAAAAAGTTTTCAGAAGCCAGTTTCCTACACCGCCCCTTTGCATCCACGAAATTTTTGTAGTGTTATCCCACTTCTAAGGTATGCAGTACCCTTTGGTTACTATGGTCTTGCAGCATTAAGGGCAGGATAGAGTAGTTATTTCACACACAACGAAAGACGAGAGTAAAATCAGCAGAATAGGCTTAAAGACCTCTGGTGTGTCCTGCTAAATCACATTCACAGGTAAATAGCAAAGGATGTAAAGATTAAAGCATATAGTGGCATAGAATTTCGCCCTGCCAGTGAGATCAAAATCGGGACTTTGGCTATCGAACACTTTGTCAGCACCACGATTCTTGTCGTTAAGTTCCGATGAACGAGCTGATTTGCAGCAAATACGATTCGACGTTCGAGGCAAGAGGTGCTAACCATAGAAGCCGCAAGTCACCATCCAATGATGCCAGCATTTCCAACCTGCTACATTGTTACACCTCATAAATGGCATTCAGATGCGTGTTGAAATGCTACTGTATCACCTGACATAATGTCACAAGCATCAAAGACAAAGCGACAACTGGGAAAACCTTGCTTTTGTTATTTATGGATTATCATCACTTTGGTCTTTAAATTCCACCAACCACTACCCATTGCGACGAGTATCATGGTTCCAAATGGATCGAATGTCTAAGGTCAAGGCCTGTTCTATTATGACATTTGCATACACTGAAAAGATAAACAGGTAACTCCACACTTCTTTGCCAAACGATTCCTCAAAAATATTCTACCAACTCATTTTGACTAAGATTGTTGCGATGCCAATGTAAACTTCTAGCCACAAATCAAAACAAAATCCGTTGCATGAAACTATAGAAGTGTAAATCAGCAACCAGTGTAGGCAGAGCAGCCTGCAAAATTGGAGTGAGTACTAGACGAAGAAGGCGCAGCTGCATCACCATGATAGATCGCCGAAAGAATATGAGACATAGTCATGCACGGTCCAGCTCTTACATCACTTAAAGACACGTGGTTTGTATTTATCCATTAATGATGGACTAAAGTTTAGAGGAGGAAACACTTGCGCCTCTGAAATGTTGAAGAGGAAATTACGTGTGGTTGAGTTCAGAGTCAGTGGTATGTTTTTCAAACCCCCATTTGGGATAGGTGCATACGAGACTCAATCCGATTTCAAATGGGACACAGGGTTGATATGGCTCTACTCACCCTTGGCAATAAGGTTTTACTTATGCGGATATCTGCAGCGAGAAAACGTTTCCTCTTTTACACGTTGAACTCGGACGTTTATCAGGGCAATCGGAAAAGTTTATCTTTTCGAGTTGGTCCCACTCGGTGCGACTTGTACACGCCTAGTTGGAGTGACTGGTTGACAAATGACTTGGGGTTATTAGTGGGGCATTGTAAGGCCAGCCAATGAGATCCCACCTCCCAGTAGATCAAGAGGGGAATGAGCAGGTGTAGTACGTATTCCAAAGATCTCGCAAAAGCTGCAATAAAACTGGAACCTTCTGGGACAGAGCCTAAAGATGGTCAGTTTCATTAGGCTGTGGACGCATAAGTTCATTTAGCAATGCCAAAATACAGGCTGCGTCTTTAGCCCCTGCTCTGGATCACTTTAAACAGAAGATGCAACGCGATTGCTCTTTAACTTGCATTAGTAGTTTGAGCATATTTTCTCTTTTTAAATCACACTTCCTATAACAGATTTCCTACCTTCATTCCTGTCATCCCACATAATAATAGTCTAGAGTGACATACATTTGCACGTCATGGTTGTGTTAGGTCATGGCTAAAGTTGTGGACTAGTGTTCTAAAATCTGAATGCAAATTCCGCTATGGAGTTTGGAGCAAACAGCAATGAATGCTTATGCTATCAGCCTACATATGCAAACTGAATTAGTGAATCACAAATTTCTAAGGTCATTTAAGATCCTTTTTGGGACACTACTTATGCAAAGGCATTCACGCGGCTACAGTTAAATGTGTTCTAGGGCGCTCTGAAGCAGCCTAAATGAGGAATTATTTCTGACCACGAACGGTTACTTTTATTACATTCTGGTAATAATCTACTAGGTCTCACAAACCCATACTAACGAAAATAAAATACTGATTCCTTAAATGCCATTAATCTTACTAGATCAGATTCAGTATTGCGTTATTTCATGTCATTTTTATTTCAATAGCAGCATTTCAACTTCTCTAGATGCATCCACACAACTTCTTCGGAAGTGATCTGGTTTTACGCGTGCAGAGCAGAAGTTGGTCCTTTGGACATTTACATGGTGCTGTGTGCATGCCTTCCTTCATTTAAGTACACTTCACTGTGCTTAACTAATTGTCGGGGCTTAGAAAAGTACTTGCGAATGTTGCTAGACATAAAATCCTTTGTTGAACATCACATCTCTCTTTCAAACTCATTAATAATTTTGCAAAGGTAATTACAATTTCCATTAGACTACTTGGGCAGTGTTGATGAGGTAAAGTGCTAAGGCGTGAGCTTTTTTTAGTATCGGCACGTTGACTATCCTAGAAGTTAAACGAGAAACGGCAGATTTGATCCAAAATGCAAATCTTCTCCCAAACTAGGTTAGAAACCCACACCAATAAGCGCAAAGATTAGCACTCTCAAGTGGAGTCGATACGCAATGGGCTGAACAGAGTGAACAAATTTTACACTTCTCCGACATTAGTATGTATTAAAGAGCTGCTTGTCATCGAATGCAGCACAGTTTAAGCAAGACATGCTTTTTCACAATGCACCTAGGCTTGACATCGGCTGCGTTTGCTGTTTCTTCTTGCATCGTGTGCACTCGCTTCGTCCACATGGGCAATCGTTTCTCCACTTAATGTATGGTATGTTTATTAAAAAACGTGCGGTTTCTTGAGAACCCTAACTACCAAGTCATTCGTAAATGAGAAATTTCACGCCATAACGAAGTTTACGTTTCATAATGTAACACACAATGCACGTTTTTCCAAATTCAACAAGTGTCTTTCTTTAGAACTAACATCTGTAACGGTGGATGTAGTTTAGTACACTAACATGAAATGAAGTTCGTAAGTAGGAACGGGACGACTTGCAGTGTGGATGTCTCAGCCACGGATGGCACAAATTATTTTTATCGTTAGAAGCAACCTGTTAAAGTTCGGTTATTTTGATACTTTGACTTGCAGAAAAGTGAAGTTTTTTATTTGTTAACGGTTAATAGCAAGATTCTTTTGAAGTGGATTTCCTTAATCATCATTGTGTCCTATTTACTTTGTACAGTTAAGCTGGAAGGCATTGCTTCAATCACCCCACTGCCGCATGGCTGACACAAAGCAAGTACGCTTTCCAAAATGGTGGCACAGTTTGGTAATAGTTTGCTTACGGATCATGTAAGTGGCTATCAGTAGACTAACACGCAACAGTATCGATGCGCTTTCACTGTATACAAAAGAATTTGGGTTCTCATATTGGTTTATTGTAGCCTCTATCGATAAGCAAAGATCAGCCAAGTAGGCTTATTGGTTGCGCTGCATTCAACCTTGACGGCACACAGTGAACCAATGTTTTGACATCACTCTGAGGAAAATCTAATTCTCCTTTGCGGTGTCATTTACTTCGACCCCAATGCCTCTGTCACACAGCCATCCTATGCCAGCCTCTATTTGATTTCCTTCAGAAAGATGTGAACTTCAAATGAGGCTTTGCGCCTTGGCTAGCATTTAACATTCATTACTGATCAATGTTTAGTGCTTGTGTGATTGGACACTGCATTTTCCATAGAGATTGTTTCTGACTCTTAGGCTATAAAATCATTTGGGCTTTGGAAGAATTCGTTCTTTTGTTAACCTTTCAGGCCTTAAATAGAGACATGACAATTAATTTGCTGATCAATGCAAGTATTTTGCAAGTAAGTTAAGCCTTAATGACCATTGAAATCCCCTGCTTTCCAACATGCAATATCTTAAGAGAACCTCACGATGCAAATGGATGCTACAGTCCTCACGCAATAATCATAGGCATTCGCATTCAGCTGGATAAATCATCTGCGTTTCAGAGCACCAAATTCCATGGTCTTCAAGGAACCATAGCAGAAGGTTGCTTGATCTTTGCTTCACAATTCGAAGACAGCACGCTAGAGCCTACTCAAATCTACTCATTTAGAGGTTTTGGACCCATACTTTGCCAGCGTGAGGCTTGAGGTCACTTCGTTTTGTTTGAAAATGATAACAGTATTAAGAAATGGAAAGTAGCTTCCAAAGATGATGGATTAATGATGAACAAGAATGGTGATAAGGAGCGACTTTCACGTCAGCAACTGTCGAAGTGCTTAAAAACTCAAACATATATGCAAAAACATTGATCCTTACCATCGGGGATGCATGCTACTTCTAATAGTATGTAAGGGTAGTAGTTCGAAACCCGAAAGACCGCAGCATATTATTCTGGCCCGATGGGCTCAGCGAAATAGGCAGCCGATTGGAAAAATGGTCCTGAATTTGGATTTTCGCATAACTTTCCGATGGTGCCTCATCGGTGGTGATGAATTTAAGTTAAACTTATAATCTGCTTGTAATAATATGCTCGGAAGATAAATGCTGTATCTAGCAGAGAGGACCAGCCATGTAGCTCCTCTGAAGCGGTTAGAAATTATGTAAGATTGTGTGCATTCGGCTGGTGTCAGTAAAGATCAGGAAAAGTAGTTCAAATTCAATTCGGGCAGTAATTTTGTTCCCGATAATTGCTTGAGATTACAAAATCGTGCATTTATTTTAAGGACATAAGCTGATTGATTAACGTATTTATTAAAGGCCTGGTTGATGGAACGTAAGTAGTCTGTTATAAGACGCCTATCAGGAGGTGAGGTCTTGAACATTATAGCCTAGAAGTAAACTAGTTCCATACTTTGATCAATTCGACTTCATTCGATTTAACGGCGTAACTGGGAGAAATTTATCAAAGTCACTCATAAACGTTGTTACTCCGGTCACAATTTAACGAAGTTGCATTAAAGCAACATTTTCCGAAGAAGCCGATAATTGACTGCCTAAGGAGCTTCCAGAGATTTAAAAATATGCTGATTGTCTGTCATGCGTTTGCTGTTCAATGACTTAGTAGATAAAGTAAATCATGCATGAGTCCGGACTTTCTTTGACCTTCAAAGCATAAGCAAGGAGTTTTAAGGACAAAAAAGAATTTGAACAGCTTTACATTCAAAACTAACAAATAACTTGCACGCCATCCCAAAGACCAGCAAGTCACTCCAGTTTACACCACACCTTCCCATAATGCACTAGTGATTTTGAAAAGTCAAACAGGTACCACTTTTCACATGCCTGCGTTGCAAACTGAAGAAATGCAAGAGTCGGCCTGTCTGTTTAGTACCCTCTGCCTGTTACTCTTTTAAATCTACTAATGTAAGCACCAGTTCTCATAAAGAAGCAAATCACCATCAGCTTTAATAGACCACTTTATATCTTACATCTGGTTTTAGCACACTTAGCTTTCAGAATGAGCTCATAAAGGCGCGTTGTATTGCCAATCAAACAACTCATGCCTAGCTAGACAGACAGGAGAAATCACTCTGAACACCACAAACATTCTCAATCTGCAACCGCACCATCTTTCTCTAAGGCGCTTTGCCCACAACCTAAAAACAAGCCAATGACTGAGACTCTGTTCGACTGCTTTTGTAGGTACCCAGCGTTGTGAATAATCAAGACCGACCTCAGGTCCCAGCAGGGCGCAGATCATTAAAGAGCCACCAAGAAGGCGATGATTGAGCCCCTATGATTGGGTTCTTAGCTTGTATACCACCTAATGTCCACTTTTTATCGTTTTACCGGCAAAATGACGTAATTAACCGAGATGGTCATAAAAACGCAGACCAACTATCTCCAAAACCTAGCAGGTATTCCGGATAAATCGGATAATGAGAAGTTTAAAAAAGCCCTAACATAAGAACAGGCTTCTAATCCCTATAAAGTTGTCTGGTTTAAGTAGATATATATGCTCTGAAAGCAGAAAACCACCAGTGCATAAATTCCCACCAAATTCTGTAAACGAAAGCAATCACGTCATGTTCTCTTCATAAAAAATCACAATGGCATCACGTATCAACAGTTTTGTAACACTGCGTAACAGTGAGAACATCATGATTCAAGACAAAAAATACGTTATATCATATCACCATGCTATCCATTNTTGCTTTCTCGCACTCTTTTCTGCCTTGCTATTCTACCCGCAGACACACACCACTCAACTACGTGTTTGCATGCACGCATAATATTTGGTGCCGATATGTTGGATTTTTGCAGCGAAATAGTGCCGCTCGAGTACATTTGCCTTTCACCCACTGCGGCCACTTTACTCGCCTCTTCATTACCATGTGCCACCACGTTGATCGGTCGGAGTCGCCTCAGTAGTGAGGGAGAGGACAATAGGCAGCGGTGTCTTAGCATCGCAGAGCATGAGGAGGCAGTGCTTCCCTAAAAGCTGGCCTATAGTACAAATTAACGTCTTCAACCGAGCTGATTAGGATTGCGAGAATCGCATGCCAATGATAGGTTGAAAGTGAAGTAAGCCATCTCGGCGGCATGTGCTTTCCTGTGGTTGATGTCAAGTCGACACTTCGTTCCATCTTGATAGTGACCAAGCATTAATTCCCAATTCCTCTTTGGAAAGTTCTACTGTCGAAAAGTAAATGTCGCTTTGAAGATGAAATGCCGTTCCTCTTGTCTACATCCAATCGCAACAGCTGCTTTATACTTTGAACGGCAAAAAGGTGTGTGCTCTCTAAACACATCCTCACTCTACCATTAACTTCCGCAAGTCCTATGTGAGGGATAATATGCAAAGAGACAAGGGATTTGCCACTTACGTCGTCATGCTCTACCATCCATCGGCATACAATGCTACTGGATGTGGTTGGAGCAGACAAAGAAAGAGAAGCGGCTCAAAATGAGGATGTCGGATAGGCACAATACTTAAGTTATCGGCTTTAGTCCAACGGTATGCAGAAAATGTAGTTTGAGTCGGAAACTTGGGGCAGGTTGCCATCGCTGCTAACGTTTCAAATCCAAGTTCAGGTATTTGTGCTCCATCGATAAGCGAATAGCAGCCGTGTGTTGTGTGAGGTGTGAAGATGTGCACCAATGCAAATGCAATGGTTTTGACAACAAAGAGAACACCTTAGAGTCCGTCAACTGTATGTCGAGGGATGGTGCGAGACTGCACTTCACTCACTTGACGCATGCAACGCTTCATGCTGAGTGCGCAAACCCACATCTTCACTGCAGGATTCATCGGGCATCGTGAATGCACGCTGGAGTGGGTGAATAACGCAGCGTTTGCATAACGCTCAGTAGTGAATAGGTGAGTGGCAAAAGCGTCGGTGAGGAATCAAGCGCGCAGAAATTTGGGTACCAGCTGGACGGGTTACTTGGGTTCACGCGATTATAGGACGGCTTTTGCGTGATTATGACGTAGCCCAACTCCAAAGCCGGCGAGAGCAGATGATTGTCCAAGCATACCTCAACATCCAAACATGCTTCCTCTTCTCGAGGCAAAATGGCTTCTTCTACTCCACGCACAAACACTGCATCCAATGGAAGTTGCATGCGATCTTGGCTGGAAATGTTCCTGTCAGGCCACCAATGCACGTCGGCTGGGTGAGGAATCGGGCTGCTTCACAATAGAGAAGCCTTTGCCTCTGCCCACATGGACTGTCTGTTCTGACATCTTACGCTTTATCCTTTCAAGCCACATTTTCTATTTCCACACTCTACAATCCACAACTTCAGGTGTGTGATGCATCAGGATCCGTTCACTGGCAATTCCAAGCCAATTTGGCGGTCAACCACATCACCTGTTTAAAGCGTTGCTGCCTGGAATCTTTTCAAATTAAAGCTCGGATTGTTACACATGGTGAATCTCCTCATTGGTGGCAATGCGTGAGCTGAAGGCACATTTGCAGTCCCACGTCTAGTTGCATTTGTCACTTCTTCCCGCACCATCTTTCCGTCCACAATCTTCCCTTGCTCCGACTACTTGCTATATACACGTAACGAGTAGTATAAGCAAATGGAATAAAATAATTGAGCCATTAGTGATTTACATTGTGAGGTGCATCGACGGGAGACACAAGTTGGCTAGTGAATAAAACGTTAAGAAATGCCACTCAAAATGGTAGTCTTGCGATGACACAACCCAATGAGACGGAGAATAAGGCAGACAATAATGGTAGGCTAAATGTTTAGTAGCAGTACCTCAAACCCTGCTTCAAGACGTCATATTGTACGATTCTTACAAAGTTGACCCTAACTCAAGCCTTTCTTAATGTCTTCTCTAAAAATATGGCCGCTCATCCCATGTTTTCTTTCTTTACGATCATAAACACAGGCACGTTCGACAGTCCACTGCAGGTGTGCCTAAGAGTTGACAGCACTTCAGTAAATAACGATGAGTGTGGGCGCGTTGTTGCTCAACCGATACTGCGATTCTTGGATGACGATGGTTTCATAATGGGGTTTAATTTCAATCGGTCCATTTGTAATAACGGATTACCAATATACCTGGTGTGATTACTTCTTAGTCCCGTGACCACACACCGTAGAGTCCACACCTCATGCATACCTTGCGACTTCTCAGCTTGCAACATTTGCACCGTTATAGAATAGGAAGCATGCAAATGTGTAGTGAGGTAGATTATTTGAGCTTTGAAGTACTGTCCTTGAACTAGAGTGATCACAATACTATCTGATGCTTGACGAGAGACCGCCAAGCCCCTCCCCCTCCACTTCCATTCACTGTGCTTGCAAATGAGCACAGCTGAACTAACATGGTTTTGAATGCAGCAATAAAAGGAGAGCTGTTGGGGAGTTTGCAATGCTGTTGCTCATATGCATGAAACCCAGGGAAATAAGCATGTGTAGTAGCTGGTGAGTGCACGGCTTGGATAGATGTAACTTAACGCTCCCAGTGTTGCATCGAGGCACTCAAACTAGGGCTCCCACCGGTTGAATTGCGAACCGTTATGCGAGAGAAGCGAAAATAGGGGAACACACCTTGCGTTGTGCGACATAAGGAGGAGGGCTATTAAACGATGAAGGCCCATGGAAGATCAGTGCTTGTACCCCTCTCCCTCGGAATTGATGACGAGCACTCCAATTCGAGAGGATCGATTTTGTTGTATTTCTAAAAAACTATAACACAAAAACCCTTGCCTGTCAGCTGAATCAAAGTCGACAATTACTAAGGTGGATACCATTCCCGGTAGCCAATAAAACCTTACCAAAAGCATGCGCCTCACTTCTCTTTTTTGTCTCTTATCTTTCCCCTCTAGACTAGAAGCCCTGAGCCATAATGTCGATCAGAAGTCCCCAGGCGCGGAGTTTAATAAGCCAAATAATGGATAAAAGGCAGTTAACGGAGGTGTGCTCGAACTAGCGATTACCCTGATCCCCATGTCTTGTAATGCCTACTCAAACTCTTGGCTGAACGAGCCTTCCAACAAGACTCGGAGGAGTTTAGTTGCTTGCTACCAAAGACCACTCTCATTAATTTAGTTCAAATAGCAACTTTTCATTCATTCATTCATTCAGAACCCGTTAAGAATGTTTCGTCGCATCAGGAGTAGACGACTCTGTGGAAAGCTGAGTTACAGTGTTTACCCTATTTAACCACTATTTGCGGCAGATAATTACTTTATACCCACAAAATCCGCATAGGTGAGTCACCCAAACATATATGGGGGTTTGGGTGACTGGATCGCTTCCCATTTCTGAGTGAATTTGACGTTGACATTGTCTACAGCTATCTTATGCTATCGCTAAAGTATTAGTTGGATTATCCATAATCTTGTTTAATGTTTGATCTACCGCATTTTACAAGGATCCATTTGTACCATAGTAGGCGATTGAAATGGACCTCGTAGCAGGTTACACGGAGCACACTTGACAGACCTACACATTGTAGATGGGACAGTACTAACCGAAAAGGCCAAAGCACAACATTTATAATGGTCAAAAGCTTGCGTTCGACGCTAGATGTATCTGCAATAACAGAAATTTGGCATGGCCAGCTATGCGTATAATACCTTAATCATTCCTTATAGACAGCGCGCTTTTGACGTCCATTTGCACTTATAATAGACTGTCTCAGGTCTTAAGGCTAAACCTTCACCTTACAATGCACTCTGCCCGATTAAAAAAGCTAAATTAATCAATTTAGTCCCTTTATCGTAACTCGCACAAATTAATTCAGACAACAATAAAAAATGTCGTAGCCAATGGAAGAGAGCCAAAATATGTGGGTAAAACAGGTAGCAGTATTACTTTGACTAAACATATTCGACAGCAATGCGTTGGCTGCTGCAGGTCTTTTTAAATTAAAGTGTATTCAATTGAGTTTTTCAATAGTTTCCCTTCTACCATGAAACTGAGCGTAATCGTGGATCCGATATGGTGTCGTCAGAGCCACATGCCATGCACAATAAGTGAACTGGGTTCGTTTGAAACAAGAATAGCAAAGGAACTTATGGAAAAGCAATTTTGTGATACGCTACGAGGGGGAAATTGGCCTAGCATTTGAGATGCTTTAGCCACTTCAACAGTACTAACTGATATGAATAATGATAACTGGAGTGATGTGGCTACTTAATTGCCCATTACAAGAAAAGGAAAGTGAGCAGGGCTTTGCAGATTGCAAAACTTCTTTGGACGTATTATAGATCGCCTTATAAATCTCGCAATTTGTATTTTCCAAACCCTGCCTGAGTTATTTTGCCCAGTCAAGTTGCTCCCAACCCATCATCACCGATCCCCATAAGAACAAATGACACTCCAATGTTGTGTGCGGCTGTAAGCTTTCTGGAAGTCAAAGTAGCGCCTCTGGATACCTTCCTGCCGAAATTGAAAGAAGGAATTTGGAATTCAAGCGAATCTCCACCTTACGGAAATGCTCTTATGTATACTCTTTCAATCATTTGAGTAGCACATGCAAGGTGCCAGTTGGTGAGGATAAAGCAGCGCTAGAACACCACACTGGCTCGAACCACGTGTACTAGATTTCAGCTGTCTTACAGTGATATGACGAGTCTACATTTCATATTTGCGTAAGACGAATGCAGTTAAAGGCGTAATTAAGCGTAGCAAAGGCACTAGATCACAACTGGATGCTTAAAATGGGACCCAATCTTAAATGTAACCGCGGAAATTAATGAGACAGGTCAAATCGTACACATTACCACATCACTTCACTTCAAACATCCTAGGTCTAGTCCTCTACCACTCAGGGTTTCCGAAAATTCTCGATCTGATTTTTATCCCATCAGCACCATCGATACAGCATTGGTGCTTGCTTCCAATATGGCTGTCCATAAAACTGAAGTTTTAAATCAATCATTCAGTTGTTGGCAACGTGTACTTAGCAGAAAAACAAGCAAAATGTAAAAACACCTTGCTTCGCAATGTGTTGCATCAATCATATAAACAACGACCACTTCACCCATCAACTATCAACCCGACTACCTGATTCACTGTTTCTATCGTTAGTTGGTGTACGCGCCACTTCCATCCGTACCGTGCGAAGTTGCCAAGTGTGACCTCTGCCACAACAAAGCAGCAATTCAAAATCTTCTAAGTACTGCCACGAAATTCAATTGATTCCCTCAAAGAAAAGCAAACTTAGTCAAAGCTTCATATGAATTGAACGGGTGTGTTCTAGAAGACGTTGTTGAACCCCACAAACTTCTCACTTACCTTCCATTTCGGATGTTCTCACTCTGAAAGTAGCAGAAAAAGACGATTGCATTCGCAATGACATGCTGCTTGAAGGCCAACAGCAATGGTAGCCTAGGCTAGCGTCAACGCATTAAAAACTCAGTTTCTTTCATTCTACAACTCCACAGTTGGGTTTACTGCCACACATCCACCGTCGGTGTGAAGGGATTGTTTAGTTAGCACATAAAATCGCGTCAATTAAGGGTGGAGAAATTTCAGTGCGGTGTGTTCTAAAGAAAGATGGTAAAGATTAGTCGAAGATGTGCAATCGCAACGTCGGGCACTAAGAGCACCCCTTTGATTGCAATCGCGTTTGATGTCCGTCAGCTGAAAGGCAGTAAAAGATAACTGCACCTCAGGGCAGCTGACGAGAAGGCTGAATTTTGTTGAAATACGAAAATAGGGGTTTAAATGTAAAACTCACCGAAATGACTAAGTGGATCCCGGCGCTGTAATAACAGAAATTTGGCATGGCCAGCTATGCGTATAATACCTTAATCATTCCTTATAGACAGCGGCACAAATCGCATAGCATGCAGCCGAACAAACAAATCTTCATTTTATTAGACTTAGGCATTCACAATAGTATCTACATACATGTTCATTTACATCAAACACAGCTTTTTCCACATCACTCTCTTTCACCGCTAGCCAACACGGTCGGGCCCCTTTTATGGTCTCGACTTGAGTAAACTTCGGCAGAAATCACAAGAGGAGTGAAAATATCGCTTTAGCCATGATGTGGGTTCATACAGTGAGGTCAGTTAGGCCAACACCTGACTGTCCTCCCCCTCAACTCCATTCTTACCCTTAAGTGCTACCTAACCTCTTCATCCGTTTCTACTAATTTAGCGTTTTTTACTGCCACAATGTGCGCAATATGGTATCCTTAATGCTAGACCTTACAGGTGGAAGTAGTCTCGCTGAATGGGCATGGAAGGCATCTCACTTGCGATCTTTAATTATGTGTAAATGAACGCAAAATGGCACACTGACATGCAGTGAATGTAAAATGAGTTGAAAGATTTAAATGCTTTCTATTTTCGGCCATTTATACTGAAATAGAATACCTGCTTCCTGGTAAATTAAACAACTTTTACAAGGCACTTACTGCAAAGGGAACGAAACAAGGGGACTCTCACGTGCCCATTAACGGATTAAGGCTGGCAAACTCTAGGGTAAACACAAATTCCAATTCACAACAAAACCTTTCCAACTGTGAAAAGCACTTTATCTTCTCCTTCTTCTTGAATTAGAAGCCCTAAGGCAAAGTATAAGTTAGAAGTCATTGAGAGAAGAGTTGTTTTTAAATTAATTAGCGCAAGGAAGTAAAAAGAGGTAAACATGAAGCAAGGATAATCATAGTCGCCGTGCATTCGAACGAGACTCGAAATAGCTCATTCAACTGCTTCTAAGAAACATTTGGTTTGGCCTGTTGCAAAATCAACTTATTCGTCATTTAGTCAGAACTTACTGCAAAAATTTACCGCACTGGCTGTCGACGACACTGTAGGAAGATGAGTTGCAGTGCTGAATCTGATTAAATAAAATTTGCTGAAATTGATTCTTCTGTGTTTCTCCGAACGCTGCATGAATGAGTCCCTTTAAAATGTTTGGAAGTTTAGGCAACAAAAATGCTGTTCCTGTCTAGGTAAATATACACAACTACTGTCAACCTTGACACTGGAAGGTGAAACGTTTCTTAAATGAAGAAAGGGACATTAGCATGGTCAGGAGATTTTCTCCGTTTTCGCATTCTTTTGCTGTTTTTAAGCCACCTTCTTAAGGGAATCCATTTTGAGTGAATTTGGTGGAAAGCCAAGTGGTGTCTCATGACTGTCTTTAAATCTCTCGAAAGGTTAGGGCGCCTGCAAATGCTACAGAGGGTCTACCTGTTACGCTCTTTAGTACACTTAATAAATATAGTTGGCAAAGGGGGCAGACTACTGACCCTTTTGTAATTAANAAAGGGAGCAGACTACTGACCCTTTTGTAATTAAGCCTCCTCAACTTTTCATGTTAGTCAGCTAAAGACAAGGACTCGTTCAGCAACACTTTAATGTGGACGTGGCAAGAATGGTCGCAACTTCCTCTAGAGGATGTTATTTCCTGTGCATCATTATCAATTTAATCTCAAAAGCGCCTAGGAACATCGGAATCGACATGCAATTAGTGCTCAAAAAGCTCTAGGGAAAAAGGGCCGATTTGAAGAATATCAGTGCTTGTGTCCTTCTCCCTCGGAATCGATGACAAGCGTCCCAATTCAAGAAGATTGATGTAGAAGGCATAAATATGCTGTTTGAAAGGTGGACTACATAGAAAATAGGCGTTAAGGTCAAAATTGCATTCAAAATTTTATTCGGGAATCAAAATTGCCGCATGGACTACCAGAATTGGGCTATTTAAGGAGTATTTTAGGAACTAAGGCTTCCTTTGACAAAAGATGTGGCAAGGAATTGCCGCTCTGTTGAGTCACTAACACTAAACCCGCCGACACAGACAACTTTGCCAGTATGAAGATTTGAAGGTGACTTTTTAAGAAATGGTCAGTCATTCGTCAGATGTGACAAGTGGAAGCCCCGCTAGTTGACCATTCGACTACGAACCAATCACAGTCCACGTACTAACACACTGTAATTGCCAAATGAATTGTTTTAATTAAAGCTATCTATTTGAATTATAATAGCCTGAGAAATACAGCAAGGTCGCTTATTAATGGACCAGCATTTATGACCGCACCTGAAGCGAAATCGCCACCATTTCCACTATTCATGTAATCACAACGATTAGGTGTTAAAAGCGCGACTTTCATTTTAGAAACAGTCATGAAGGCTGTTTTGAAGTGCATTTAGTCATTTGCAAAGAAGATCACACATCACCTCAGAGTCGGATTTGGTGTGGTGTCGCTTGCCCTTTCGTTCACATTTGAAATCTACCTCGGTTGTTGCGTAGCAAGACTTCCTTAAATGCAAGAGAAGGCAAAGTGTTAGGGCAGAGTACATATACTTATCAAAGAAGGAGGGCTTGGGGCCGCTGACACAGCCCACTCAGATAGGACAATATGGTTACCGAGGTGATCATAACCAGAACGTGTCTGCCTCTTCGCGGTTAGGAAATTTTAATGAATCAGGAACTGGAAGTACTTTGGTCTAGAGCAGAGACCCTTAGAGGCTCTCTTCCAACGTGCTGGAAATGTTTGACCATTGTTAATTGCCTCGTCAAAGTATTCTCGGTGCTACATTTGATGAAGGGTCTAAATGACAAGCTATTCACAGCCTTTCAAATTTAGGGCATATATTTATGTAATTTAATGCTTCAATCACCAAAATTTTGGTTCAAAATATTTATGCGCACAGGATTACACCTTCTAGAACTATTTTAAAAGTTAATATTATTATTATATTGTTTTATTACTAAAGCCATAAAATATGCTTCATTTTTGTGTAATTTGCAACTGCATTAAAGAAGCTGTAGTTCCACATTCGCTCTGATTTTTGTTGCAAATAACGCTGGCTAAAGCTCCATTTGCGGGCTCCTGAAGTAGCAGCTATATTTTATCTACTCCTGACTACACGATGAGGAGGAGGTGGTAGCACTTCAAACCACCGCACAGTCCGCCAGAGCAGTTGGAAAGTAAATGAAGTGGCGTGGTGATAGTTTGACGTGCTTGGGTCAACTTCAAGCCAGGTCACATGTAAGGTGTCGAAGTCCAGTCGATTCACGTTACCCAGAATTTACCAGGAACTGCTTATCGGGCACGGGAAATAGGGAGGGTGTCAGCACACTAATGTGAAATGAGGAATTCGCATGCTTACTGTGTGGTCTATAAAGACCTCGTAATTAATTCCTATTTAAAGTTTGTTTAGTATGCAGCAATGGTTGATATCATGACAGGCGTTATGTTGAAATGTTGTGTGGGTGTGTGGCGTTTCATTATGCCTTACTGGTTTACTATTGAATCGCAGTGGACAACCATGATTAGCCGATTGTCAACTTAATAAGACCAGGTCAAGGTGGACAAATCGTATCCGGCTGCAATATGCTATGGTTATTTTTTCACCCTTCGAAATTGCATGTCCATGGTCATACTAAGGTGATCCCGTTCTTCGTCAGTACGGTAATCTATCCTTTCGGGGCAAGAGAAAACAAATTTAACATCGTAATAAAATTGTGTTACGTTAAATTTTGTTTACCATGAACTGTTTGCGGTGAGGTGATGGAAATTGCCCTCACTTCTACCTTTTAAGCCCTCGAAAGGGGTGGACGTGTTCAGCAATCCACCTTTAGAACAGTAGGTGCTGAGGCACCAAGGCAGGACCATTGTATATACTGCAGCCTCGAAGCACAAATACCTCTGTATCCTTCAACCTGATTGATGTCTTCTTCATCTACTCACTTTACACCAACTTCTCCCCAAACCCGATGTAGGTGTCGTGGAGTGTAGGTCCGACTAAGCTCAACTGCTCAGAGCTTCAACATAGGCGGAAATGTGGCACTGCAGAAACATGTGTGAGTGTGGCTACTGACAGACATTGCCTGTGACGTCTTCTTCGTAAAGTCTACCAAACGAGGCAGTCTAACCACGCAGACAGTGTAAGCGTCCCACAGTTGACAAAGTTTGCTGAAGCTAGGCTCCACTACCAAACCTTGTAAGGCACATATGCTCTATGTTCTTGTATCGAGGAGAAGGTAGGCGGACCAGTAACCCCGTGCACAATGCAACCACAACATTAAACTATGCACGTATGTGCAGTCTCACTGGAATAAATTATTATACAGGAGGGAATCTCGTCGCTTGCATGGCCCAATTTAATGTCCCTCTCTCTATTCATGCATTTAAATTAAGACAGGTGAGGAGTCGCTCCGATTTGTGCATTGTTCACATTTTAACATCCCTCTTGTTCAGGTTGACGCAATCAACAATGTGAACGACCAAAACAAAACTTATCGATGCAAACTAGTGCAAGCTGAAGGACACTGGAAATGCTGAAATAGTAATCTCTCTGTCAACGAACTGTGCAAGGAATTTTCTGCATTATCAGCAAGAACACTGGTATGGCTACATGAATTATTGTCAGATCACAGTGTTACCACATGCAGAAAGAGGTCATTTTTAATCATCCGCATTGACTTCAGTGTTAGAGACATGTTTTGGCTGTTTTGCTATCATCAACCTCATCATCATAATCCATTCCCTTCTATTTGATGAGACAGTTTGATTTGTAAAAAAGGAAAAGGCAGTTAAATTGGATACGTCTTTCCGACTCCATTTAAAATGTCTGTGTGATTACGAAGAATAGGGGGAGAATCATCACGCAGTAGTTGCAATCACGCAGACAAGAGCTGCTGACAGCGGTGGTACAATGTGACTCGTAATTAATTCCTATTTAAAGTTTGTTTAGTATGCAGCAATGGTTGATATCATGACAGGCGTTATGTTGAAATGTTGTGTGGGTGTGTGGCGTTTCATTATGCCTTACTGGTTTACTATTGAATCGCAGTGGACAACCATGATTAGCCGATTGTCAACTTAATAAGACCAGGTCAAGGTAGACAAATCGTATCTGGCTGCAATATGCTATGGTTATTTTTTCACCCTTCGAAATTGCATGTCCATGGTCATACTAAGGTGATCCCGTTCTTCGTCAGTACGGTAATCTATCCTTTCGGGGCAAGAGAAAACAAATTTAACATCGTAATAAAATTGTGTTACGTTGAATTTTGTTTACCATGAACTGTTTGCGGTGAGGTGATGGAAATTGCCCTCACTTCTACCTTTTAAGCCCTCGAAAGGGGTGGACGTGTTCAGCAATCCACCTTTAGAACAGTAGGTGCTGAGGCACCAAGGCAGGACCGTTGTATATACTGCAGCCTCGAAGCACAAATACCTCTGTATCCTTCAACCTGATTGATGTCTTCTTCATCTACTCACTTTACACCAACTTCTCCCCAAACCCGATGTAGGTGTCGTGGAGTGTAGGTCCGACTAAGCTCAACTGCTCAGAGCTTCAACATAGGCGGAAATGTGGCACTGCAGAAACATGTGTGAGTGTGGCTACTGACAGACATTGCCTGTGACGTCTTCTTCGTAAAGTCTACCAAACGAGGCAGTCTAACCACGCAGACAGTGTAAGCGTCCCACAGTTGACAAAGTTTGCTGAAGCTAGGCTCCACTACCAAACCTTGTAAGGCACATATGCTCTATGTTCTTGTATCGAGGAGAAGGTAGGCGGACCAGTAACCCCGTGCACAATGCAACCACAACATTAAACTATGCACGTATGTGCAGTCTCACAGGAATAAATTATTATACAGGAGGGAATCTCGTCGCTTGCATGGCCCAATTTAATGTCCCTCTCTCTATTCATGCATTTAAATTAAGACAGGTGAGGAGTCGCTCCGATTTGTGCATTGTTCACATTTTAACATCCCTCTTGTTCAGGTTGACGCAATCAACAATGTGAACGACCAAAACAAAACTTATCGATGCAAACTAGTGCAAGCTGAAGGACACTGGAAATGCTGAAATAGTAATCTCTCTGTCAACGAACTGTGCAAGGAATTTTCTGCATTATCAGCAAGAACACTGGTATGGCTACATGAATTATTGTCAGGTCACAGTGTTACCACATGCAGAAAGAGGTCATTTTTAATCATCCGCATTGACTTCAGTGTTAGAGACATGTTTTGGCTGTTTTGCTATCATCAACCTCATCATCATAATCCATTCTCTTCTATTTGATGAGACAGTTTGATTTGTAAAAAAGGAAAAGGCAGTTAAATTGGATACGTCTTTCCGACTCCATTTAAAATGTCAGTGTGATTACGAAGAATAGGGGGAGAATCATCACGCAGTAGTTGCAATCACGCAGGCAAGAGCTGCTGACAGCGGTGGTACAATGTGCAGCAGTGTGAGGACACCTGCCTGATCTCATCGACTTCTTGATTGTTAAACTGCTAAACAAACCATGTCGCCAGAAACAAGGAAAGTGGAATTACAGCCGAATTGTGGTAAATGTCAACGTGTTGCTGTCGATTGCCGCCGGGCTCAACGCCACGACATTTCCATTGTTGCGATTTAGCACTGTATGAATAAAACGTTTTGCCCATTACACTAGTTGGCCTTCCATTAACTCTTAGAAGTGTCAAGGCTAGAAGCGTTTCTTACTGTTGTGTGGAACCAGATCAGCATGAATGGGATCAACACTTGCACTACACACTCTCAAATCATGCGTCTGGAAGTAGGCAGGCGGTTAGAACTAGGGCAATCAGGTTTCTATCGATCTGGACCGACTGCGATTTCCATACTAGCATGCACCGTGCTAACAGAGTGTCGAAAGACAGACCAAAACCTCTCATGACAGCATGCATGTGTAGACAGTTAAGTAAGATTCTGAGCGGACGCCAAATTAGATGTAACTCGTCATGCCTCATCACGTTTTGTCGCACTGCACTACGTGTTGCATAATGCGTCACCCTCTCAAATGCAAATCAAATTCCAATGCAGACGGTAAACGCAGTCTAGTGGAAACATGGTTATCACTACATTTAAGGTTACCCTGGAGTCCTAGCGATCTGCAAACGACGGAACCATGTCGAACGTCTGCCATGAGGAACGGTGCTCTCGCTTAAATATCGTTTCAAAAGGGTTTGATCGTTAGTTTCTGTCAGCAGAAATGGTAACTTTGTGTCCTCAGAGCAAGTAAAAAGATTTCTCAAATTCCTTGCCAACTTGTAATATCTGCTTTTGAATTGTGTGTCAGTTCCATAGATCAGTCTCGAGGTGTTCATCTTTGGCATGCCTCAATCTCTTAAAGCAGAATGCCAGATGCTAGATGCGGCTAAATAGCAGTGCTTTTATGGTCGTTATCGACCTTCTGTACAGATGTTCATTTAACCAGTCTCTATGGAGGAAATCAGCTACCAGCAATTAATTTTAAGGTCGGAATATAAACTGAGTACCGTCTCATTTGCCTTCAGCACGCATGTCATCACATATCAAAGTGCATTCCAAGTAGTAGTTTAGATGATTGGCTCACTACTCTACCTCCTATATCTCCCATTCTAATACGAATGATCTCATAAGTTGCAAATAATTGCCATTCTGCTGCAGAAAATCTCCTTTAAATAAGGATAGAGAGGACCGATGGAGAGCCCACGAAACACCTAAGCATTGCTTTCCCTAATTTTGCACTTCCCTGCTTTCTTTCCTTTTAGTCACCTCCCTTCCAATCATCATTTGATCACCCTCATTCCTTTCTACATAATACAACTTGTAAAGCATACCTTTTACGTAGTGTACAGATCCCGCTTTTTGATGCGGCACAGCATTTTGAATTTCCCTTTAGAATGATCACGCTTCTGCTTAACAGCCTTCTAAACGCGATTGATCAAACATCGACTACCTAAACTGGGAAGCCACTAATAAAACAAAATTCAAATTTAGTTGCGCACACAAGTAGATGCAGCCTTGAGTAAATCAGTGCAAATGAAAGCGAATTAATCCCTTACAACTTGTTCCACGCCGTTTTTATCTTAACAAGCCAAAGACCACTTTTTTAACCATTATCTCTGGTCCTGATGCTAGCTCATGGCATAACGCATAAATGAGGGAAGCTTTAAAGAACGCGAAGGAGTCTGTTGCGATGGACCTATATAGACGGTTATTACGGAATTATCCGACGCTTTGAAACCATTTATGGCTTGGCAGAGGATGTGGCTTAGTATTCCAATGGAAATTTCAATGTCAGACTAACAATTGCAGATGTTCAGATCTTTCAGCGTCGAGTCTCAAAGGAACGTGCGCCCATCATCAAAAGTGATTGTAGAAATGCATTAAAATCTTGGTAGAAGGAAGGGAACGTTCAACCTATTAAGAATTTTCTCAATGAAATTTGGACAGATTAATTTTGCATCAAAGGCTCCCAGAAGACTACAGTCGCTATTGCTTGATGTTATTCATCTTGCTGCTGCCACCTGCGCATATTTGTTAGCAAAAAGGTCAAAACACATGGTTGCAGGTTCAGCAGCTGTCAACAATGATGGTGAAATGTATTTGACATACATTAAATAAGCCACAGGGGCGTGAAATCCATAAATTCATCCCAAAGACAAATTCTCCTTTAATCTCTTTGAGTCCAGCTCATATACATATACAAGATTTCGTTGGCTTGGCAACACATCCTGCGATTTGCAGACCTTGCGCTCACAGTCGGCCGTGTTAACCCCGGTCGTTTCCCTTACGATAAATTAGGCCCCCAATTCGTTTGGACCGTCGATTCGCAAAATAGGAGTGATCGAGATTTTGACCTGAGTTCGCCGGCCATCACTACCAGCACTGTCGGCCTCCAGGTAGCATGTTGCCTTTAATTTGCAAGTCTTTCCACTTCACCATAAAAATGGGTGTCTGCAGAAATCTCGTGGGAGTTTAACGCCGTCTTCTCTGACATTGAAGCGCACAATTCGAAAGTGACAATGTGAAAATTTGCTTTTTTTAGAGGAAATTGTATAGAGTAGAATGCCCAGAAGAGTTGCCTTGTTGTGTCACGAGTTGCTCCTAACAACTACGCATGGGACAGGTGGAAATGAATTTTACTACAGGCAACGACACAAATAGTGATCCAGGCAGTCGTATTGACGTTCAATTAGGATTGTAGGGTCGTTGTTTGGATGATTGATGGAATAGTTTGTGGCGTGAGGTGTTTAGACACTTTGTTTGTCCTGTTTACTGAACGCACATTACCCAAAACTAATTGCATCCAAGGCTGCAGGTCTGATTATTCCAAAATCCGAATTCTATGGGCAGCCGTCTTGAACACAAATAGTAGTGCTAATGGGATGAGAATAACCTTGATAAATTTGGAAAGCACTAAGTGGCAGAAAATGAGGCATAGGTGGTCAGAAATGAAGTGATGCATGTGCTGTGCAGGACTTGAACTGCGTAAATACGTTACGGGTTGCATTTAAGATTAAGTCCTCTTCTAAGCATTCACTTCTGATCCGGTGCACTTTGGTAGGATTAATTATGCCTCCACTTGCGTGCTTTGTTGGTAAAGATGCCATGCAGACTCGTACTTTGTTGGTAAAGATGCCATGCAGACTCGTAATCTCGTCTTAAGGCGGTTATTATCACCAACTACGCTTTGCATGAATACTCATTAATTGATAGAATGCCAATAAACCTATTCTTGTGAAGTGTAGGTTTACTTTCGCCCATGTTTCAGGTTGTGAATACGGTAAAAAGGATATGCAATGCACAGAATNATTTACTTTCGCCCATGTTTCGGGTTGTGAATACGGTAAAAAGGATATGCAATGCACAGAATTCACTTCAATAATGCAAAAAGATGGAAAGGGAGACGCACGAAATAAGGCAATTAAATAAAGGAATGATGCAGACTTCGAGTGGCACATGTTATATGACTTAGGAGACGGTCCACAATCTACATCAAAGGTGTTTTGCAATCTGTCTCTCGAGGTTTTAGTAGACATGATCTTCTCGTTGCAAGTGAGTATTCCATCGATACAATTGCCCACACAACTCTTGAAGGACCGTTTGCATCAAATGACCTGGGAGAGCTAGACACTTGGGAGATGTGGCGTCTTCTTGACATTATAAGACCTCATCCTCTCGTGAGAGTTTGGGCCACTGTCGCCACATCCGTCTGGCTGCTTTGCTGGACGAGTTCATCTCTTATGCAGCAGGGTTGAACGAAAAAATGTCAGGAAACTCTTATGTGCCGGAGCCGTATCGGAATCAGTGCTTTACGTGTTTCTCCACTGGAATAACTACCATACAGCTATCCCTTTCTGCTGAGAGAGGTCTGCGGGACAATGCTTCCACATTGCTGTGCTTAGTCCCTTTTCTGCTGCAGTTCTTCGTACCTGCGTGCCATAGAACGGGAAATCTCTTTCACTGTTCTTAATCAGGTCAGTGCATGGTGGTCCGTTCTCACTATGAGCTGCTTCGTCATTAAATGGTGTTTCAAGTGTTAAACTATTGTATAGATGGCAAACAGTTCACGTTCCATTGCACTTTTCTGGCTCTTTTTTTACTGAGTTTGACACTGGAGCATGCAGTGACGTGTTCCTACCTTCTTTGTCCCGTTGAGAAAGCACACCGCCCACGGCTACGTCGCTGGCGTCCATGTCTAGTACAAAGGTAGGTGCATTGTTCTCGAAGTTTGGAAAGGCCGAAAATCGGAGTGGAGTAGAGCATTCGCTTTAGTTCCTTAAAGGTTTCATCATGTTTAATCTTCCACATGAAATTCTTTTTGCCTGCCTCTCGGGTAGCTAGTGCCACAACGCAACATATAGTGCGCACGACTAATAGGGAATTACTGATTCGCTCGCGACGACCTTGCTTTGGCCTCTGATTTGCATCCTTTGCAATTTTCGCTTATTATTTTCCGTTGTTTATAATTAGACGTGGGTGGACATAGGGCGCTAATTTACCCATTTTACTTCCTAGCTAGTCTTGCGACGAGACTAAAATGGAATTGTCCTTAAACTAAGAAATGTCTGTATAGGTTGCTTGGTTTATAGACAGAATGTATGCGCCCTAGAGTGTGGCTAATATGTTTGCAATCATTGGTATTAATGTTATAAGATTGTTTAGAAATGTGATCCCTCATAAAGGCTTCGAGGTAGCGCGAGTGGTTTGAAACGATGACATGAGCATAGCAAACGATAGTTTGGTGGAATCAGAGCCATCGTAACGGCAATGCATTTGCCAAGGATTCCCTCCTACAATTTCAAATAAATAATTTAGCCATTACTTTCTGTGCTTAAATATACCGCGGTGTTCCATCGCCGTGTAACGCTTTGCCACAAATTAAGATATAAAATGTTTAAGTTCTTTCTAACGTCAGTTGCATGCGTATTTCTTCTTTTTTAATCGAGATGGATTGAATTCTTGCAATACTGACAATAGGGAACAAAATCAAAATGCAAAACAGCATTGAATGGAATGCTCGGTCTGGCTGTCAGCGGCAATTTCGGGAATAAGCTAGAATCTTGTCCCTAAGCTTTACCTTAGCAATGTAATAATTAATCTTCCTTTTCCCAAAAGACCTCGCTAGCCTGACATAAGTCTTCCATTGTTGAACCTTCAAGCACTCTAAGTTGGCAGTGGCGTCATACCCATTTTCTACAATTCAGTTCATTAAGAGAACAAACTGCTTTCGTCTGTATTTAGTCATTGAGATAATTTGTTTTAGCTTCCTACAATGTTTCTTCCATGAACTTTACACATTCGTTAGATGACTGGTCTGCCTATACGCTTACAGTGTGCGATCACAACCGCCTCTGGCCTGTCATTTCCCCTACCGCAGAGGACGTTGAGGTAGCATAGAGGCTGGAAATACAGACACCTCCCTATAAAGTGTGAAGGGAGGTCAAGACGTCAAATGCTTCCATGCTAACTAAGTCTCAGTGCTTTCGATGGTCAGTAGCTAGGCTTTTCTTAAGAGCACATAAGAAACCTCAACGTCTTTTGGGACCTACCTCCACTCATTTGCAAACATACAACTCTAACAACGTTTATCTTTAAAATACCGTACTGTGCCATTTGTGATGCAATTAAATGGTTCGAATTTTGGCTTATTGCTAGTCAGATGTCTGATGGATGTTGCTGCAAAGCCCCTATCACCATGTCAGTTTCCGCAGTCGCTATATTTTGAGGTAACTGAAAGTGCAGCTCTACTCCGAACCAGTGCTTACCCTATAACCCAACATGTTCACCGAGTGCCCAACTTTTTTCATTTGCACTCACTTTGCCTTCGGGATTTGAGGGTCTTTCACGTTCATAATGCAGCATGAAGCTTGTTCTTGAGCCGAACGGAATGTATACACCTCCACAAGTCTACCAGATGGTAACATTCTATTCAGTCCTAATTAACTCCAAAGAATACGTGCACACATCAAAGCCACTTTTACCGCACTAAGTTTCGCTAATATGCCATCCACTTTGCATTGTTTTTCTTTTAAGTGCTTCGAGTGGACAATGAGTCGTGTAATAAGTTCTATAGTTTAATTTGTCAAAAAACAAATTACATTCCTCTCCTCCTTTTCCCTTAAAATAACTATTGATGAATTGCACATAACTGGCCTCAAATGATATTTTTGTTTCCGTTAGCCTAATTCCTTCATACCCTTCCTTCTCCAACTTGTATTCAATGTTAAAGTACGCATCGAAGTGATTACTTTTTAATTGCAAGATTCAATAGCGCCCTTTGTAAACCATGCAATCAAAACATGGAGCAAATCGGGATTAAATTTGTTAAAGAGGCATTTCAGGAAGAGATGCAGATCCTACAGCTGCTCACTTAGCTTGTTGTAGTGGTAATTGAAATGTTATATGTTGGCACTGCGGCTTTTCACAGCATCGCACCACAAAAACGATGAAGCAGAGCGGATTCATTCAGCCATTCTACAAAATAGGTTGGCATAGAATCAAATGAGAACGAGTGGTCAGTGACGAGGAAAAATAAATTATGGACTCGGGAAGCATCGAAGTCTTCTGGAGTTACGATCATGGACACATTTGTATTTTACTGGAAGACAACGGAACCCAGCTGGCATGAGGACATCGTCGCTCACTTCACCTTCATCGAGTTCATTCAAAGCCTCCGTCTCAGCCACACTCTCGGTTTCGTTTTCACCCGCTAGGAGGTCTGCCAAGTCGAAGATGTATGCCTTCGGTCTTAGCGCAGCCTCGCCAACCGCCAAGGCCCCAGTAAAGGCAGGGTGTGATGTGAATGCGAGGAGAAGGAACATACAGATTAGAGTGGATAACGAATACATGCTGTTTGAATGCAGAGCTGGTGCTGATCGTGTGAGAATTGCTTTGTTTACCCTCTACGCGGTACTTTAAAGGCATCTAGATAGGTTTGCTTATAGTCCAACCTCAATGTTTACTTTCGAACGGAGGCGGATGCACAGAATCAGCATATCCTCCCACCGCTTTTATAATCATCCATTCAATTCGTAACGTGGTGCTATGCAAATCGTGAGAACGTCAATAGAACAGATCTAGATAGCCTAAGCTTGATACTCCAAACTAGTACCGCATGACACAGTGCATTTTAAAATTTCAAGTGAAGTATTTAGGGTAGTTGGCAGTGTCTTTCCTTCAAAATATGGGGTTAAAAGGGCCGCGTAACTTAATAACTCGAGCCTCTTGACTTCTGCAGTAGCGTGTGCCTGTTAGAAGACCAGCCTGCATCTGTGGCAGTGCAATTGGAGTTTGATAAAATTATTGAGATATTTATGTACGCCTACGTATAAATGAATTGCTTCGCCTGAAATTTAAGACGACTCCATTTAATGAGCTGCATGCAGGTATTTGCTTACTTCAGTCTGTGTGGGCGATTTGGTAAGAACAAACGTAAATAAGAATTGCGCATACTTCGAGTGCGTATTCAAGCACTCAGTTTTATTGCAACTCTAGTGGCATGGGTGCTGATCCATCTTTCGCACAGCTGCAGTCATTCCATCCATAGGTTCTTGTTCTGACAAAGTATTGGTTCTGGCTAGGCGACCTGGAATGCTACCAGTTACAGTAGAATCACGGTCGAATTTCTGTATACGGGCCGCAATGCTTAAGTGTCTTGCCTCTGCTGTAGACAGTCTAGTCAGTAGTGATTTAAAGACAACAGGATGCTAGGAATAATTCTAGTGTAAACCAAGTTGGAAGAAATAATTTCCAAGAAAAACGGTTCACAATACTTATACCATATCATCGCGCATAGCAGAGCTGCAACGCAACAGATGACTTTTAAGGCTTCTCTCATGGCTTCTTGGCAGCATCATGCTTTAGATCACTTAACCAATTACTGTTGCCAGTACATGCTACTTATCCCTACTTGAGTAGGTTCTCTTTCAATGGCCTTATGATTTTGCAAGTCAATCTTACAAAAAGCATTTAAGTTAGAACTCACTAAAGGCGCCTCGCCCCAAGATGTACAATACCTGTATGGCAGTAACTATCGCTACCATGAATTGAAATAATTGAAGACTTGCATCTGCAGACTCGATACTTTCTCCCTCCAACCTCCACGCCCACCTACCATGCAGCCAAGGAGTTGCTAAGCACACTTAGCTCGCAACACGGAAAAGCGTCAGCGATGGTGGAAACAGGAAACGGACTCGACAGTGACGATGCATGTGAACGCGTGGTTTTAATTCTGTCAGACCACAATGTGCGTCGCTCAAATGAAGGCTTGATAGAACCAGAGGAATCCACTATGTTTCAATTTGTAAACATGCCAATTGTTTGCAATTTGTGGAAGCCACATCACAGTGCATTTAATGTGGCATTCAGGCATCGACATCACGTCACATCACATTTAATGCCGTCGCATCTTGCCTCAACTCATTGTACTCTAGTAGTTGAGCTGACTTATTACGTGGCATTAGCGTCATGACGACAGACTTTCTACTCTCCCGTCGCCATGTCGTTTGAGTCACGACATGGAGATCTGAAGACTCACAAAGTGAAGCGCGGTGTTTGCTAAACTATCCTGGATCTCAAAGCATGTTCTCATTGCCTTATTTATTTACTAGTTAATCTTGTGAAAACCTAGTGTATTTTGTAGTTACATTCCAAAGCGCTTCATCTTTTATGCACAGCTTTCTTTTAAGGAGAGGCTTCGCCCTTTAAAACTGATCATTGCAGTGTAGAGCCGGTTTATTCAATTTAGCATGCCGACCCATCTGCTACACTGCATTGTCGAAGGTGAGTGAGTAGTGTCCTCATACACACCTGCCAGCAAATGACTTTGACGGAAGGATGATCCCAACAGATGTCAGAACTGAGATTTATCCGTGTAGAAGTCAGCGCCTGCCAACGGACTCAGAGTATCTTGCACTTAGCAAAGTGCACAGAAGTGCTTGTGAGAGTGTTTTCATTGATGATCAAGAAAATCTGGCTGAGTGGGACAAAAGAGACAAGCGAAAACCAACTTTCGCACACTAAAGTTCCAAATAGTTTCTGAAAGCAGGTGTAGCGAGATGTCGGATGTGAAAGAGACAATGTGTGCAACGATTTGAGAAAACCACTCAGGAATGCTAGATGTCTATGAGAATTGTAATGCACACAAACATCTAGCAACAACTAAAGCTACATCAACCAGTGCTTCATCAGCACTGGCCTTAGTCGCGTGGCATTTAGTCGCTGATCCCTCCGGTGTACGGATGAATCAGCTTTGGCATTAAGCATGTGAGCAAAAACACGTCGATGGGTTGCAAAAGCACATCAGTTAAAATACATTCAGCCCGGAAATGGACCTACACTGAAGGATCTGAGGTGATGAAGGGGGAGATTCGAGCTCAAAACGACAACAGCAGTCTTACGTTGCTAATGCTCTGCAAACCTTCATTTCATTCAAAAGTACTCAAGGCAGTCAGGGAAAAAACAGAATAAAACAGCCAAACAGTGCAAGCAAATGCTCTTAAAACCTGCTCTACCCAAATACTGCGCATCATTCAGCTTCATACAGAAGAAGAAATCACCGCTGTCCAAGTCGCAAAGACCTTCATGAGTCACCTCACGAAAAGGGAATGGAGTGATAGAACAAAGTAGCATTGATTCTTCCTCGAAAGAAATTACTTACGATAGGATTGAACAAAATAACGCGTAAAAATAGTCAGCACATCATGGTCAATGCACGCTTCTTTCGGAGATTAAATGATCCTACAAAGCAGCCCTACAAAATTCGAAATGATTTGGAAGACTGTCTTTAATTAAAAGATGGACTACTTGCAAAATAAACCAATAAACTCTATCTTTTAGGAAAGGCAAAGCTAACTACGTGAGCGTGAGTTCAGTCATAATGACGCACTACCATGGTAAGGAACGAACTACTACTATCGGGGACAATTATCCTCAGAGCACAAGCATTGCCCACCAATTTACAAACTTAGCCAAGGCAAGAATCAGCACTACACTTGTCAGACGATGGAAGCACTGTGGAGGAAATCAGTAACGACGAATGTACACCAAGTATGAGATATAAACATTCGATTGTGGAATATGACATAGAAAAGCGCTTATAACATACAGGACGAGGATGAAGTGGCACGCCTCGGAAGCATGGACGGAACTGCGAGCAAGAGGGACGGCGTTGGTTGCAGTGGCGGATAAGGGACAGGGCGTCCAGTGATCAACGAGACGGGAGCAACGATAGCCTGAGGGATGGTCAGGAAGCTTGTCGAAGAGCATTGCGTGCGCATCATCACTGACGATGCCGCGGGGCTCGCGAACACCAACTGAGAGTTGAACTCAAGCAGACACACAGGCGCCCTTGTCCACAACTTGGCGCCCTACTTGTAGAACGGCGCATATGCATCACTCCATCACTTACATCTCGTCCACAACCTCGCCTTCCTAAGATGGCTAGCAGACCAAAAAAAGAAAGTTCAGTACTTAGAGAGGCAAGCGAATCTGTTAGGCTCCAGTAACACCAACCAGTGTGTTAACATCTACTGTAATGAAAGAGTAAACTGCTACAAAAGGCCCTTAAATCGCCTTCAGCTTGCTTCAAATCCATTGGCCGACTTGTACAACCAGGTCAGCTTTTGTGCCCTGTCAGTCGTTCGTGTAAATAATGCAATTTCACAAATTTAGGATGAAAATCGAAAAAATTCGCAAGCTAAAGCTGACTATAAAAACCAATGCGCTGTCTTGCACACTATTTTATCAATATATTAAATCACATTATAAAACATTTAAAGAACAACTGTAAAATTTTGTTGCACTATTCCTCAATATTTTACTAAGCTTTAACCATTGTAAACTCATCAAACTTGCTACATTTAAATGCAGCATTTAGCGATGTGAGCTGATGAGCACGATTGAAATTTGTAAGATATAAATTTGGATCAAGGGATGTCCAATTTTGTTGTTTAATTTTGTGACTTATTGTGAGCATCGGCAAAAAAATTAGAGCATGCTTTTTAGATGGGGAAGGGAGAAGGCAACATACTAAGGCTGGATGCGTACATCGACATACAGTAGGGTGTGGGTAGACTTGCATCGCCAGGAAGCCATCACGCCTGGCAATATTGCAGTTGTCGAAAGTTGACCATCAGCATGTAGCCTGTGCATACACTCCTCACTGGGGCGTCAGCCTCAGCATCAGCCATCACACTGTAACCAGTGCTGTTATAACCACCCCCTACCTCACCAGTCATAAAATCCCACCCATCTTAAAAGAATTTTGGTCGCCATAACATTTATTTCACCTGCAGCTTGCAAGATCTGTCTTCAAAGACAAAAAATTCTCTGTTTCTCTTTCGTGACTACAGTAAATGCTGTCGATAAAATTGCCTCAAAGCAACCTCTGCATAAATAATTTAACGTACTTAACGATTTACAGAAAATTTAAGCATAATTCCAAGGCAAAACCTGTATGACTTTGCGCTGTGTGAAGGGCAGTCGCAAGTGTAACATCGGAGGTTGGCATGCTGTTTTAGCTTTGCTGACCGTGATGGCAAAAATGTGAGATGCATTGTGGACAGACTAGAGGCCACGAGACTCTAATCGATATTTCCACATGACTGACTGAAGGTCATGGCCTCCGCTCGCTTTCATAATCTGCACCATTGGACTGTCGTTATGAGCCACATCTTGCAGTTGATCGAACACACCACTATCTCTATTCATCGCCTTACTTTGGACCCCTGATTATCTCTCCTCTTCATTCGGATCATCATCATTATCATTTATTTCATTTGTTGGATAATTCTGCGTACTTCTACAACATCTTCTCCAACCCTTCATCCGCCTCCAAGTAGGGAATCGTTAGCGTACTCAGCAGAACTCAACCTTTGTAGGGGTGAGTTGTTAACAATTCTGTTATAAATTACCCAATGTGTGAGGTAGCTAGTTAATAGCTTAAGTCAAGCAAAGCCTTAAATGCTTGCCCACAGACAGTTAGCACGGACCTCTTAATCTGATCATCAGCATATGTTTGGCGCGGAAACAGTGCCCTTTATGCAGTGTCTCAAGTAGCTTTGGTGAATGCACATGAGGAGCGAGCATGCGAGTGAGTTCGTCAGACGGATTAGAGGTCGTACAGGTGGTTTGCCACCTTGTTGTCAGGCACTGGCTTTACTCTCAATTGCAATGTGTTCAATGTGAGGACTACCAAATGGGGACCTTGATAGTGTCTCTTCCGTATGGATTAGAAAGTGACAACACGACTCACACTTTCGTGTGGTATGCACAAAAAAATGGAAGCAGACGACGCAGGTGTTTTCCATTACGCTTGAGCTACTTCAAAGAAATAAATACGTGTTTGACTCATCACTTGCATTGCTGTGCTTCTGCAAATTGTACACGGTAAACAGTAAGAAATTATTCCATGATAAGGTGATCACTTCACAAGTAACGTCCCACCAGCAGTGTGGATGTAGACGCGTTTGGAGAAGATGTGTAAAAGTGAGGCTTGTAACGAATCGACGACAAGGTGCCAGTTCTGCGGCAAGTAGATCTCACCTTATTAACCAAGTAGCGCCTGACAGTGGCCAGGAAAGCAGACTGATGAACGGGGTGATGTGCGACAAGGAAAGCGCTTTTCATTGTAGATATTAAAAATATTTGTTACACAGAAGAGGAGGGGAAAGGGGAAGACGGAGAAGGGGAAGACGGAGAAGAAGTAAATGATGAGCCCATTCAGTTTACTGGCCCTTTTATTTACAAAGAAGGAGCTGAGCAGTTCCGTAAGTGTGGCCTTGCTTTCTTTATTCTCATTGTTATCTCTGCACTGCGCACCATTTATGTAGTGTTTGATGGCACTTTTACTTCGCTNCTTTTCATAAGCCGTGGAGTGCGTGGATCGAGTAGTGTGGCAGAGGTGTGAGAGCACGAACCACATGACGAGCTTTTGCAAATGTTGTAGTGATGTCCCAACCTGTATGGAATTTGGATACCCTCAATTCGAATGATGATTATCACCAAGTCGTGAGCAGTCGCGTCGTTGAAGGGGACTCCAATCCCTCCCTTTTGGTTTCAGCACCTCCTTTTGGTAAGAACGAGTAACCCGTGAACGCACATCATTTCAGTGTCGCATGTTGTCACCTTGTAGTGTGCCTTTTTATCCATTAAGATGACGAGACTGCAAATGTCCTGCGGTGCTTTCGTTTGTTTTAGTTTTCCCACCGCCAAGTACATATCCAGTTCAGATAGTCGAGTATTTCGAGGATATTGATGTTTGTACATCCGAGTGGCATCCTGACTTTTGGGAAGAGACGCAATTAGGTGAGAGAAGCTCTGATACGACCTCTAACTCTTTCTGGCTTGCATGCACTTTATTGGATTGTGCTTGTTTAAGGGTGAAGGCAGACTTGGTGAGTGGAAACCAAGGGAGATAAACAATGGAGAGGAGGTGGAACTCAGCATTACTGAAGGTGATAGCATAACATAGAACAAAAATAAGATAAAAAATGAGCAGAAGGAGGAATATCAGGAGGAGAAGGAGGGAGGAAGTTGGAAGGGGAAAAAAGCTGAGTGGAGGTTATTACCAACAAAGGATAAGGTGGAGGAAAAAATGGGAGTGGAGGCAGAGGCATTGGCAAAGGTGGAGGAGATGGAGAAGACAAAAGACAAAAAGAGTGGAAAGAAAGGTGAAGAAGGGTTGGCGAATGTGGAGAAGAGGATGGAAGTATAGGTGGGGGTGGAGGTGGAGGCGAAGACGAGGTCGGTGGAGATGGCGAAGACGGAAGAAAAGTTGGAGGCAGAAGAAACGACGATAAAAGCAGAAGGAAAGCGAAAATGTCTCAGGTGGTTAATGCGCTTTCAAGCTCGCGCCAAGAAGCGTGTTAAACTCCCTCGACTCCATGCATGTGGTTGGAGGAATAACTAGATATTATAGTGAGGGATTGAAAAACTCTGATACATAAAGCTCTCCGTCAACTATGAACCAAGTGGCATCCTCCTCACAGTGTATTTTCGTCAGTTTTATCAATTTCGGCCGATGCAATCATCCATTCATTTATTCATTCACTCTTGAAGTGCCAAATTGGACACCTTGTCAGAAATGGCAACAATTTCTAAATTGAGCGCCTGTAGACATAAAATCACATCAACCACCAATTTCTTGAAGGAGGAAGAACACAATGCGGATACAGTGATAGATACCGCGTCTGATCAGTGCAAGTCTGCCTCCGCTGTTGATGATGCGCCTTGCACCGTATTCTCCCCATCATGGGCTATGTCTGGAGGTCCACCATCACACTTACTACAGCGAACTGTGCATGTCACCTAAGAAGCTCATAGTACTTTTTAATAAGGCTCCGTTCAAGCCCAAAACCAGTCATAAAAAGATGGGTCAGGTCATGCTTGAGATTTCACCACTATTGGTGCGCGCGACCATCGGGGCAGCACTCCTGTTGTATGCCTTTGGTCGTAACACTGGAGTCTCATCATACTCCGCTGACTGTGCGACACAAACTGACCCTAGCTACGAAAAACATGCACTTCCTCACACTTCTCTACGATCCGATCAATTGAACCGAGGTTTGATACACCACCATGTCAGGATTATGACTGAGCGTGGGTGCAAACTCATCGCTACTGCAGCATGGGAAATAGCTCGTAGAGGGAAATCTTCGCTGTACAGCATTTGATTTTGGACAGGAAATGATTGCGCCAAGATGCAAACCCACTTTGAAGCTCCATGCGAAGTGCCTGATGGTCAGATTATCACTATTAGTAACGCGAAAGCATGGTGACGAAGATGCTGTAGAGGTGGCATCGTCTCTACGTCATCCGCTTGTACTTCTTTATCCTACTCACTTATGAGCCTCAGCACTGAAGAGAATCTACCCGCTATTACTGATTTCGAATCCAGTGTGTGGGCAGCCTTGGGACAGTACTTTATCGCACATAACTTTATCCCTTGAGGTAAAGCACAGCTAATGTATCAAAATGATCGTTTTATAAAAGAGCTGCCCGATGTGTTTACCAAAGAAGCCCACCAACCATGGTCTACAGTGGTCGGCTAGGAAGTGAAGTATCAAACATGTGCGACGCACTGGCCTTTTTGTTCCACTTCATACTTTTTGTTAAAGCAGTGCCCATCGCAAAGACGGTGTGCTCGATTTACCATTGCTGCATAAGAGAATTGCCTTGAAAGCGAACTGTGAAATATTAACGGTCAGGATTTGTTGCTGATGAATTCTATGTTGATATGATGAGAACATGGTATGCAATGCCAACGTGGTCCTAGCTTAGCTTCTCAACGAAAGTAATACTCAATTCACAGCTTGCAAACCTTAATTACTGTTTTGCAGGTGTGCTGCTTTAAACATACGTTGAAGCAAACCAGCGGCCACGGCCTAATACCGGTCAAAATTGCGTTGAGATGGCAAGTGAATGAAAAGCAGAATCTCTCTTATTCTAACTCGGTTTTCGGTCTTTACACCTATTGATCTCTGAACTCATAAGTGGAACCGGTAAAGCCTATTCTGCCCATTAAGAAAAACCATAATTGTCAATTGATAGCTGTAATTTGTGAAATAAACTCAAGTTTTACATTACTTTGCAGTGGAACCTGTTAACTTATACCACCGCAGTTTACAGAGCTTCCTGCAGTCGTGGAGCGAAGGCACTTTAAGCCATTAATAACCTACCAATGCTAAAGACAGGTAGATAGTCTAACAACTTATGCATTTAAATGCCCTAGTGGACTCGACGTGTCGTCTCCCTTCAAAACCCATGTAAACACGCTAATTATGGCTGTGTATCAATTCCGTCTGAAACGCACAGGAGCCCTGTCAATTATTGCTGAATAAGCATAGCTGCAGACAGAAGGACCAAATTAATGGCTCCTTTTGATTGCAACATTATAGGGTTTGTGTGATTGGCTGCGAAACGAAGTGCATTACATGAGTCATGCTCGAGGTGGTCATGCAATAAGGTGGTGTCTTATAAAATTATTGTAAGTGAAAGGCAATTATCCAGGTCGAGGCAGTCATCTTCTCTTCTCTTAAACACTCTACTCAAAATTATATTTGGTGATAAGTAAATGTAGTAGATCTATGTCCATATGAAACACAAGCCAGGGAAGGCGGACGTGCTAGGCTCAGCATGACCAGGAGGCAAGTTCTGAGGAGGTTGCAGCAGCGTCGTTAAAAACTATCTTATTCCAGGTAAAAAGGGTGAAGTGAACCGTACGGCCGTAATGGCGTCTTTTCGCACGCCATCTGGGCTCTTATGTTAAGCATTAAAGTGAGCAGGGAAAGGTGAGAGAATGAATGGAGATGACAAAGTAAAGGACTAGGTGGAGGATTCGTTGCTAATGCTTCCTCCCTTACTTTAAGGAACGCACAAGCCGGAATTGGGAAATTAACTACCTAATATCCCCAGAAGAACACAAAAGCACTTGTTAGTAAAGGTACACAAACCGTCACTTGAAAGGGCAAAATAGGCGGCCGAGGAGTGAGGTGGTAGATTGCCTTGGACCATACAACTCTACATCTCTTCGTGGACACCTGGGTCGAGGTCAAAGCATCAACTGCAGCTAAACTTTCCGAGGCTTGACGAAATACTAGCCAAAATAACGCACCACTTACCACCTCACCCAACCTCTGATGTCTGCATTGAACTGACTTGCGTCTTCCCATTCAACTACAAATTTCATGCAGATGTTAGCAAGGTGATTCGTTAACCTCAACCTGCTACTGATGTCGCTTGTAATGAGTAGCATAGTACCTCACACTTTAAAGTGCACTAAGGTCACCTCAAACATGCGGCAGTGAGGGTGCGAATCGGAGTGCATGTCTTGATTTGTGGGTTTTAAAATATCATGATCTCCCCCAAGCTTGTTTTTTGTATGGCACATCAATCTTAAAGAGAAATTAGGACCATTACTGACTTTGTATTTTGAGTAGCAGCGAATTTTTAACGCCTATCTCCAGATGATTTCACGCCTGTGACCGCCTACTTCCAAAGGTTTATGAAAGTGCCATAAGCTTCTCTTGTCAAGGTCTTCCGCATCGATCGATCTATCTATCCACCTACCTATATATCAATCATGTATCTATCAATCATCTACCTATCTATCTATCTCCCTATCAAATAGGGCATTTTGGAACATTCTGTTGCGTCTGCTTGTCACTTAAGTCACAAGCATGCGCACATTTCGCCGAATGTAAAAGGACGTATGAATTTCACATTATGTCCTGCATAGTTGCAGCTGCACCAAATTATATAATCAAGCAGGGCAGTTGAGGCTAACATAGTTTGTTTAAGTGTGCCCACACTTTCAGCACTGGCTACCAAGGGGGAAGCATACCTTCTTTTCCACAATTACGGCAAGGATACGGACAACGCATTGGATTTAGTGGCACGCCCTCATGTGCAGCTAGAAATGCCTCTGAGTGTAAGCTAGCATGCGACTGTTCCCCTCCCAAAATGCAAAATGCAGTACCGAGCGCTACAGACGGGAAAGAATATGCACCTATGTTGCTACTCCAACAATGACAGCCGAAGCAGCTGTATCATACACCCTAACTGGCTCAACACCACTGACCCTATCGTTGGTCAATGGCACAGGGCACTACAAAATGCTCGCATGCCTTCTCTTCCCACTAACTCCAGCACCCAATGATAGGTAAAGGACAATCCCTCATTGTTGAGCTACAGGCACGGCAATAATAGTGACGGTAGTAGGAGCTAGCAAATAGTTGGCATAATGAAGGGGCGGAGAGGAGTGTACGGTGGAATTGATGATGATTACGATGATGAAGAATCTGGCCGTAGACCTGTTAGCATTATGCTCTTCGCTCAGAGGCTCCTCTGTTTCCAACTTCTTCAATTTCTCCTTTATACACTTGTCACGAACTGCTGACATCTGATACGTCGATGCACCCAGTAGCAGCGCAGAAGACATCACTCGCAGCTTAATAAGCCAGCAGGAAGACAACGTGTTAGAGCAAAATAAATTTTTCAATAAAAAGAAAGAAACTGAAACTACCATCTTATCCGAAGTGTCATTCGCATCTTCCACTCTTTTTAGGTCACTATCGATAATGTTGATCAAGGCATTGAATAATTCAGCAAAATCCGGTGAAATTCTGCCAATCGGTGGGCCAACATACTCCTCACCGACGACGGGCAGCGACCTATTGTCAAGGTTGGCAAAGTAGGAATGCTAAGGAGCCTGCTGCACATTCATGCGAAAAGGTGGGTTAGTGATTACATGCCAAGTAGCACTTTCTCTTAAAAACGACAATGCACTGCAAACTAAACATCAAAAATTGATTTGTCGATGAGTTGCATTGGTTCCTGAAGACAGCGATTGACTTAAGAGGATAGTGGTGACAACAAGAAATAAAGGGAAGTAGGATGGAGCGCGATGGCCACTCACAGTTAACAAATCAAGAACCCTTGCATCAAGTGCACGCATGATCTTTTCTTGAGAGCAGAGTCTATTGGCGTGCCAAGACGGAACCCATCCAGGGTTATAACAAGGCAACTTTGTAGCCTCTGACCAAGTTGCCTCTGTCGGTATCCCCTTTGTTTGGAATGTGTGGAAGAGTTTATCAATCTCGCAGTCACCGCAAAACAGCGGATCTCCCATGGTCATTTCAACGAACAAGCAGCCTATAGACCACACATCGACGCTGCAGCAATCGACAGCTTTGCCTAGCAGAATCTCAAGGGAGCGATACAACAGAGTAACGACCTACATAATTCTGACATCACTCAGAAAAATCCTTCAAAAAGCTACGAAGAAAGTAGAAACTACTCCGTGAGTCAACGTGAGGAGCGGGTAACCGAAAGACTTAGGCGGGTTAAAATCAGCCAGCTTAGTAACACTTCTATTAACATCGATTGACACGTTTTGATGTGTTAAAGCGCGGTAGATAATGCGCATCATGTGGCAATACCGAAGAGCTTGCAGCATTTGGTACATGGTCACCCAGCTGAAAAATAAGCAAATGTGACAATCCGATGTTCTTATAATTAGAATCCCAAATCCCGCCTGGAATCCACAAATAAAGATCCAAAAATTTGGTACAGACGGCAGTCACCTAGAATAACATGTTCTATACCGATTAAGGTCATCAACGTTCGGGATTGACGCCGCAATGTTGGAGTATTCCAGTTCCTTCAGAAGTGTAAGGGCCCTGAGAGCAGTCGAAGGGGGATTTCAGAGGGAATGCTCAAGTTTAATTTGCTTCAAGGCCTCTAGCTGTCCAAACTTCCGGTCGAGACATTTGTGAGCCACATCGTACGTGCCTAGAACGTTAGGGCTAGCTGTCCAAACTTCCGGTCGAGACATTTGTGAGCCACATCATTTGTGAGCCACATCGTACGTGCCTAGAACGTTAGGGTGAATGCTTCTCTCTTCTCCAATTTTTCTGGGTAGATACTAATTCGAAGGATCGTGGTCCAACATGACCACAAAATGCTCAGAATAAGGTTAAAATTAACGCTGGTTATGATCGGTTGCTTAAGGGTTATCCATATCCCATTTTAAGCATTACCATACTTAAAATCTGTTTGCATTTGTTTAGTTGAGGGACAAACGGAATATCTAGGCAAGTGAAACTCTTGCACTGACAAGTTTCTGATAATTACAACTAAAGTCAAAACTAAGAAAAAAATTTCAAGACTGCTTTTAGTTACTCAAAAATTGATATTTTTATTAATTAGTTTGCCTATTTATAGCCAAATGGATGCCCTGTCGGAATGATTAATCAAGACAAACTCCAGCAGGTGATTCTTCCTATCCATCCATTACTTTTTCACCACCTCTGCTGGGACGGGCTGAGGTTTTTAGACATCGTTATTATAATCACACATGTTGAATACTAACGAAACCATGGATACCACACAAAGTCCGGAGATCTAACTTGCCCACCCACGACCAGGGTTAATAATGTTTGTGTTTATATGCGCTTTGTAGGTGAGAGGCGGGAACACAAGATACACGTGGTCGAAAGCCAGCTCGCGTGTTCTCCCCCAGCACCGGATACCGCGACCCCGTAGACTGGACGTCCCCACCTCCGTTTCTCCTTAAATAAAACCATGCCTAGAAAAGCTCGGTCTTCTGCCAGTAAGGTAGAAAGGGATGAGGAGGAAGAAAAGAAGAACCCTGTTACACTGGTGGCAGCGTCGGCGAACCTCCCCCCTTCAAAGGCGATATCGACTTTGAAGATTGGATGCAAACCGCGAGGCTTTACACCCACTGGTACCCCCAGCAACAGAGAGTACAGCTTCTCCTCCAGGCTCTTCCGCAAGAGCACCTTCTCTCAGCAATAAGAGCAGGAGTCACTCCCGGCTCCGACATCGACCATTGCTGCGAGATCCTCTCGCAACTGGCCATTGACAAGCGTGAACGTTCTCTGGACCAAGAGTTCTTCCACCGGGATCAAAAGGTGGGTGAAACCGACGAAGTCTACGCTCGGAGCCTACAACTCCTAGCTGAAGGCGCCTTCAAAGGTCGCCCCCCAGCCAAAGTGACCAGCTGGGTGGCCGTCCAGTTCTGCGAGGGAGTCCAACCTCCAACCCTCTCCGCAAAGCTCAGTGCAATAAAGATCAACGATCTCAATCGGTTGGTCAAGGCCGCGTCTAAGTTCCGTCAGGAAATTCCGCTGATATCTACTCCCCAGACGTCCCACCGACGGCCAAATCAGCCACGTCCTCGCTGGATGCTCCCACGCCAGACCCCTAAAGCAGGGGAGACTTACTTCTCCTTATCTTGCCAACCCCCAAACGCCCCTCGTCCATTTCTGCAAGCTCTTGGCCAGTTGGAAGGATACCCCTGTCGTTTCTTCCTGGACTCGGGAGCAGCGAAGTCCCTGGTGAATCCTGCAACGTTTCCAGATCTCTTTCGCAAGATCCGTGCTCGATCGTCCTCCATAAAACTACACTCAGCTGAAGGGAGGAAGATGAAAGCGATCGGAGAGACGTCGCTAAAGATTACCATAGGGAAGGAGTCCTGAACAGTATAATTTATTATGTGTCCAGAACTAGTATGTGACGCGATACTGGGCGTTGACTTCCTTTGCAATACTGGAGCAATCCTGAACTTCGCAGAGGGTACCTTTACGACCCAACAGCACAAAGCAGTAAAGTCGGTCGAGCCTTCCCTGGAAAAGGACGCTGACGAAATCTGCAGTGCTCTGTTCGAATCCGCGGGTATCCCCGTCAACAACCTAGAGGAGCTCTGCTCACGGTTAACAAACGTCTCCGACAGCGAAAGGAAGGAACTGCACTCATTGCTGTGCAGATACTCCAAAATGTTCTCTTGGCAAGGAACCAAACTCGGTCGGACGAGCATCATCAAACATGCCATCGACACAGGTGAAGCTAAACCAATATGGCAGCCCCCGAGACGCATCCCTCCTCCCCTCTTGGAAGAGGTAAACCGTCTACTGAACGAGATGATCTCCGACGGCGTGATACGGCCATCCAAATCACCGTGGGCCTCCCCGATTGCGCTAGTGAAGAAAAGTGACGGGAGCCTACGGCTGTGCGTGGACTACAGAAAACTGAACGCTGTGACTAAGAAGGACGCTTTCCCACTACCTCATATCAACGACTCACTGGATTCCCTGCACGGATCAAAGTGGTTTTCTACTCTGGACTTGAAGTCCGGGTACTGGCAAGTGGAGGTGGTGGAGACGGACAGAGAGAAGACAGCTTTCATAGTGCCAAATGGACTCTATGAATTTCAGACAATGCCGTTTGGACTATGTAACGCTGCAGCTACTTTCCAGCGCCTGATGCAGACTGCACTAATGGGGCTTTTTCCAAAGCACTGCATAATCTACCTCGATGACATTCTTGTCTTTGGCAGAGACATGCAAGAGCATAATGCCAACCTGAAACTAGTGCTGGATCGTCTCCGAGACGCTGGGTTGACCCTGAACCCAAAGAAATGTCACTTCCTTCAACGTTCAGTTACATTCCTGGGGCATACAGTCTCCTCAGATGGGATGGCAGTTACCGAAGACCGTACAAACCAAGTGAGAACGTGGCCGACACCGACCAACCAGACGGAGCTCCGCAGCTTTCTCGGCTTGGCAAACTACTACCGGCGTTTCGTCAAAGGTTTCGCCAAGATCGCCGGTCCCCTGCACAAATTAACAGAAAAACAGGCGAAAAAGAATTTCACGTGGGAGAACGAACATGATGAAGCCTTTAAAGAACTAAAACGCAGGCTCTGCTCCGCTCCGGTTCTGGCCTTACCCAACTTCGAGAACGGCGCACCTCCTTTCGTCCTAGACACAGACGCCAGTGACGTGGCCGTAGGCGGTGTTCTATCCCAACGGGATAAAGAAGGCAGAGAACACGTCATCGCATACGCCAGCACCAGGCTCAATAAAAAAATGAGACAGAAAAGTGCAACGGAACGCGAACTGTACGCCATCTTTACAATGGTTCGACACTTTAGACACTACCTGATAGCGAAACAGTTCATTGTGAGAACGGACCACCAAGCGCTAACCTGGCTAAAAACAATGAAGGAGATTGACCGCTCCGTGGCGCGCTGGTACGAAGAACTGCAACAATACGATTTTACAGTGCAATACCGAAAAGGGACTATGCATGGCAACGCGGATGCACTGTCTCGCAGACCTCTCTCAGCAGAGAGGGAAAGCGGTATAGTGGGCACGCTATTTTTGAGCGAACCCACTAGACACCAGTGGAGAAATTCACAAAGTTCAGATCCCGACACGGCGTTGCTATACGAAAGGTTCCTGGCGTCCTCACTCAAGCCTACTGCAGAAGAGATGAAATCGTCCAGCAAAGCAGCCAAACAGATATGGCGACAGTGGCCCAAACTCACCCTGGAAGACGAAGTTTTATGGTATCAAGAGGACACCACGTCCCCCAAACGTCTTCTTGTTCCTGGCTCGCTGATACAAACAGTCCTCCAGGAGTTACACGAGCAATTGGGGCATGTAGGTGTGAAGAAGATGGTGGAGGCCTCGAGCAAACGATACTGGTGGCCCTCTCTTACCCCGGACGTACTCGACTTCTGCCGAACCTGCATCACCTGTAGCAGTTTCAAGAAACCTCACACAACAGCGATGGCACCCCTACAACCCATGCCCACAGGGTTCCCGGGCGAAAGGGTGGGCATTGACATTATGGGTCCCCTGCCATCTACCAAAAGAGGAAACCGGTATATCCTGGTTATGGTTGATTACTTCACGAAAGTAGCTGAAGCTGAAGCCATGCAGTCTCAAGACGCCAAAACAGTCTCTTTAACCTTCTTCAACCACTGGATCTGTCAACAAGGTGTCCCCGAATCAGTCCACAGCGATCAAGGCCCTAATTTCGAAAGTCGACTCTTTACGGAACTATGCAAGACTCTCGNT
>LWMK02000174.1:89317-113446 GCA_001693075.2 Taenia saginata
ACTCACTTCCATAGACATCGATTACAGCCCCTCCTTAGCCGCTAAACAGTCAATCACAATAGGTACTCAATGTGACATTTAGTGGAACCCAACAACAGCCTCGTGAAAACAAAATCCACGTACTTCCCAAATGGATGCCTTGCATCCAATAACAGCACCAATCACTGCGAAGCTAAGTAACAAAATAAATAGCTTACGCGCAGTGACCACCGCGTTTGGAGATATTGTAATCACCTCCCACTACCATTTTTGCCACTGCTGCTGATGTCGAGGTGCTCGACGGCTCCAGTACTTTTGCTACGACTGCCGGTTTGGAAAGGCTCTGCATCCACAACGAAACAATCGTCACCTTCTCAATCTAAGACTCCACACGAAGCTGACGACGTCCCAATATCCACTTCTAACCCCTGAACCGGAGTATCAACCTGAGTCGACCTTGAGACCAAATGATGCAATATCGGCCCTCCAGATTTGGGTTCAGACCGGTTTCCAAGTCACATGACTGATCTATGGGTTCCGACTGATTATCCAATCAGAAAACCGATGTGCAGCTACTGCGCAGCAAGTGGTCTTACCGACACAAGTTCCATCGATTGACTCATGCATGCACGCACGCACACACGCACGCACGCACGTGGGTGAGGTGGTCGGAAGAAATGGAAGAAGCCGACGACGACGACGACAACGACGATGCCGATACGAGCCATAGAATAGCCGAAATTGCTTATGATTGTGGCTGGGAAGAAAGAGCTGTGAATGAGGCGAAAGAGAACGCCTCTTCAACGAAGGGAAGGAGGAATGCGAAGAGCTTTTCAAAGAGGGTGGATAATGGAGAAGGAGGTGAAGAAGGGGGAGGAGATGCACGAAGTGAGTGACGGTCCCCGCGTTGACGGCAAGGCAAAGAAGTTACATGAAAGGAATCACGGCGAAAATCCGCACCACCCCAGTTGCCAGACATGGGCCACATAACCTTCATCGTCGACAGCATCATCGCCATCAATTCAGTGATTCCACCAGAAATTGAATGGAGGTGGGATTGGTTGCACTGCTGCGCCACCTCTTTCACCGTCATTTCATGTGCCTACAAGAAGGAAGGAGGAAAGAAATTTTGTGCATACTAAAAATTTGTTATTAGCCTCTGACACCCTTTGCCCAAAAAATCTCACCCAAATGAAGCTCCAAAGCAGTGAACCTATTCTAAACGCAGACTTCGCACCGACTCTTCCAGCTTCGCTGACAGGCTAAACGTGAATGCTTTCCGCCGACTCTTCCGGCTTTGCTAACAGGCTAAACGTGAATTCAGCGTTTTCAGCTAGCGAGGTCTGTAAAAGAGACGAATGCATTATTGGTCCTAAATGACTAAATGAGGTGGTAGATTGCCTTGGACCATACACCACTACATCTCTTCGTGGACACCTGGGCCGAAGTCAAAGCGTCAACTGCAGCTATACTTCCCGAGGCTTGACGAAATACTAGCCAGACTAACACATCGCTAACAGAATGAATAGACGCGGGGGAAATGAGCATTCGGTATGATGAACAGATAGGCAGGAGAGCGATAAAAACAAAAAGTGAGGGACAAAAGACAGCAACCGTTACCCGCAACCCAGCTATCTTCGCATTAGGTTCCGCAGAGTTGATCTGCACCCCAACTTCCATGGACACGAGGCAGTCTAAATAGCAGCAGTGGAGCCAGCAAGCTTGTGGTTGGCTGCCTTCAGCTTCTTCGACACCTGAACGTAAGTAGTCGGCATTGCTGCATTGGGAGATACCAGTCTCTCACAACGTATCGCGTACTCTGCCACTGAAACACTTTGTGAGCCTCCAGCTCCCTTGCTCAGTGTCTGCAAAGGCATCTGCGTCCCCGCTGCAGCTGTAGTGTAGAAAAGACCTTCTTGAATGCCTTACATAAGAAGCCAGATTTCGCGGTCTCCCGCGAAGCCTACCTTCTTTAATGACACCCACCAAAAGCTAGACTTTCTTTAACCTCTCGCAAATCCCACTTATTCCCCCAAGCTGTCAGCAATTCTAAGTGCGTTTTAGCCAAGTCACTTGCCTTAAAGTGCCTACAGGATTGTGGAAGCCTGTCATAATTCAATAGACCACTAGCTAGATGGAAGTCCCAATTTGCCACCACAAAATTTATTTGTGTTGGAAACAAGAATTACAATAACTGAACTGGTGAATAAACTTTGCTTTACAATAAATTCTCCCAATACTAAAATAATGGAGAAATTCACAAAGTTCAGATCCCGACAAGGCGTTGCTATACGAGAGGTTCCTGGCGTACTCACACAAGCCTACTGCAGAAGCGATGAAATCGTCCAGCAAAGCAGCCAAACAGATATGGCGACAGTGTCCCAAACTCACCCTGGAAGACGAAGTTTTATGGTATCAAGAGGACACCACGTTCCCCAAACGTCTTCTTTTTCCTGGCTCGCTGATACAAACAGTCATCCAGGAGTTGCACGAGCAATTGGGCATGTAGGTGTGAAGAAGATGGTGGAGGCCTCGAGCAAACGATACTGGTGGCCCTCTCTTACCCCGGACATACTCGACTTCTGCCGAACCTACATCACCTGCAGCAGTTTCAAGAAACCTCACACAACAGCGATGGCACCCCTACAACCCATGCCCACAGGATTCCCGGGCGAAAGGGTGGGCATTGACATTATGGGTCCCCTGCCACCTACCAAAAGAGGAAACCGGTACATCCTGGTTATGGTTGATTACTTCACGAAAGTAGCTGAAGCTGAAGCCATGCAGTCTCAAGACGCCGAAACAGTCGCTTTAACCTTCTTCAACCACTGGATCTGTCAACAAGGTGTCCCCGAATCAGTCCACAGCGATCAAGGCCCTAATTTCGAAAGTCGACTCTTTACGGAACTGTGCAAGACTCTCGGAATTGCGAAGACACGCACGACACCAGGGCATTCACAAGGCAACGGCCAGGTAGTGAGAACAAACCGCACTCTGGTGGGACTGCTGAAGGCGTTTACCAAGGGGCGAAGCCAGAAGACTGGGATTTGAGCCTAGGACGCGCCCTGCTAGCGTATAGAGCCACAGTCCACGCGTCAACGGGTGTTTCTCCGTTCAAAATGCTCACAGGACGCGAAATGAGAGTTCCGTCTGACATCTTAATGCATGCAACCCGTCAGAATTGGCAAACGCATTCAGCATCAGCACCGGTACAAACACCTCGCCATAAATTCCTTTGCCATTTATCGCGAACACTATCTGTATGCTAAAACCGAATACCGCAAATGAGCTACCACTTAGCCTTATGCTCCCACAGTACTCACTTCTCCAGACATCGATTACAGCCCCTCCTTAGCCGCTAAACAGTCAATCACAATAGGTACTCAATGTGACATTTAGTGGAACCCAACAACAGCCTCGTGAAAACAAAATCCACGTACTTCCCAAATGGATGCCTTGCATCCAATAACAGCACCAATCACTGCGAAGCTAAGTAACAAAATAAATAGCTTACGCGCTGTGACCATCGTGTCTGGAGACATTGTAATCACCCCTCACTTTTGCTACGACTGCCGGTTTAAAAGGCTCTGCATCCTCAACGAAACCATCGTCACCTTCTCAATCTAAGACTCCACACGAAGCTGACGACGTCCCAATATCCACTTCTAACCCCTGAACCGGAGTATCAACCTGAGTCGACCTTGAGACCAAATGATGCAATATCGGCCCTCCAGATTTGGGTTCTGACCGGTTTCCAAGTCACATGACCGATCTATGGGTTCCGACTGATTATCCAATCAGAAAACCGATGTGCAGCTACTGCGCAGCAAGTGGTCTTACCGACACAAGTTCCATCGATTGACTCATGCATGCACGCACGCACACACGCACGCACGCACGTGGGTGAGGTGGTCGGAAGAAATGGAAGAAGCCGACGAAGACGACGACAACGACGATGCCGATACGAGCCATAGAATAGCCGAAATTGCTTATGATTGTGGCTGGGAAGAAAGAGCTGTGAATGAGGCGAAAGAGAACGCCTCTTCAACGAAGGGAAGGAGGAATGCGAAGAGCTTTTCAAAGAGGGTGGATAATGGAGAAGGAGGTGAAGAAGGGGGAGGAGATGCACGAAGTGAGTGACGGTCCCCGCGTTGACGGCAAGGCAAAGAAGTTACATGAAAGGAATCACGGCGAAAATCCGCACCACCCCAGTTGCCAGACATGGGCCACATAACCTTCATCGTCGACAGCATCATCGCCATCAATTCAGTGATTCCACCAGAAATTGAATGGAGGTGGGATTGGTTGCACTGCTGCGCCACCTCTTTCACCGTCATTTCATGTGCCTACAAGAAGGAAGGAGGAAAGAAATTTTGTGCATACTAAAAATTTGTTATTAGCCTCTGACACCCTCTGCCCAAAAAATCTCACCCAAATGAAGCTCCAAAGCAGTGAACCTATTCTAAACGCAGACTTCGCACCGACTCTTCCAGCTTCGCTGACAGGCTAAACGTGAATTCAGCGTTTTCAGCTAGCGAGGTCTGTAAAAGAGACGAATGCATTATTGGTCCTAAATGACTAAGCAACCGGATCAATGCCGACAGGAATGGTAGCAATTACTCGAAACAAAAACATGCGATTCCCCTACAGCCTCAAAAACACCAACGCCTCCCAAGTTCAACTACGTGTCTCACAAACGAAGATTCAATGCATGCGGATGCTTGAAACTCCAATCGCAAATGGGTCAACCACGCGAGTACTCTTAACCAAGGCGATATCAAAACCCATGACCAATCCATGAGTATTGGTGAACAAACTTACAACGAAATCCACCCTGTATGCAGGTCAGGGAAATTGACGCATTAGCGTTTGGGTAAAAGCAAACAAGCTGATGGGTTGATGTTTGATTCTGTGATTAATGCATGAACAAATTGCGAGTGGGAGGGGCTGATGGAACGAGGAAGCACAAATGGATGGATGACTGCATGGTTACAGAATGAATAGACGCGGGGGAAATGAGCATTCGGTATGATGAACAGATAGGCAGGAGAGCGATAAAAACAAAAAGTGAGGGACAAAAGACAGCAACCGTTACCCGCAACCCAGCTATCTTCGCATTAGGTTCCGCAGAGTTGATCTGCACCCCAACTTCCATGGACACGAGGCAGTCTAAATAGCAGCAGTGGAGCCAGCAAGCTTGTGGTTGGCTGCCTTCAGCTTCTTCGACACCTGAACGTAAGTAGTCGGCATTGCTGCATTGGGAGATACCAGTCTCTCACAACGTATCGCGTACCGCTGCAGCTGTAGTGTAGAAAAGACCTTCCTGAATGCCTTATATAAGAAGCCAGATTTCGCGGTCTCCCGCAAAGCCTACCTTCTTTAATGACACCCGCCAAAAGCTAGACTTTCTTTAACCTCTCACAAATCCCACTTATTCCCCCAAGCTGTCAGCAATTCTAAGTGCGTTTTAGCCTCGATTCCAAAGTCACTTGCCTTAAAGTGTCTACAGGAGTGTGGAAGCCTGTCATAATTCAATAGACTACTAGCTAGATGGAAGCCCCAATTTGCCACCACAAAATTTATTTGTGTTGGAAACAAGAATTACAATAAATGAACTGGTGAATAGACTTTCCTTTACAATAAATTCTCCCAATAGTAAAATACTTCTCAGGCACATTATAAAGCGCTGGTTATCCTGAAGAGAATTTCATTTAATAAAGGAATAAAACATGAGCCAGATTATCCACTCTAGATAAGACGATTTTTGTCCGCACTGGAAATAGCCGGAGCGGGATTCAATTAATATAGCTTGGCAGCGAAACAATTCAAATTGATAGTAAAATAAGGTAAGAACTGGTGAGACGACCAAACTGTGGCATGCAAATCAGATCCTTTTGTACTTTAGCTTCTTTGTAATGGAGGGACCCAACCAATCGTGAATAATACTTACCTCAGCAATCACTTCGACGAAGCGAAGAAGTGCCCATTTAGCCTACCCTAAGAACTTAGTGACAGACAAGTATGTCCAATGACTACGCCCGCAAAGCAAGGTGAAGTTCAACAAGCCACATCTCGTCGTTACAACCGCCGTTGAATTCGGGCACGACGGGCCAACTTATTCACTAGCATTACGAGTCTCAAAGAAGGCCAATCGTTGTTAACCAAAGTAATCCAATTACTGTTAGAGATGGCGTGTTCCCATGCCTGAGAAGCAATATCTAATATCTCTTGCTCAATTGGATCAGTAGAAATGGTCTGAAATGCGGATGTTTAACAAAAGTGTTGGATGCGTGATGGAGTGGTGACATCAAAGTTGTAGACAAACCCACACGATAAGGAGAAACGATGACTGTCAATGCAACTCCTCAATATGGTGACTAGGCACCCCAACCGAGTACCCCTGAATAGAGGCAGAAATGCAAAACAATTAGCAGGACCAAGTCGAAGACCAATCTTTCGTCGATCGGAAAAAATAGTTGCGTAGCAACCTCTACTGCTTCACACGCAAATAGGGATGCCCACTGGAATCAAGAGCACCACCACCGATGACACTGCAAATTTATGATCGATCACCATTATCACGTCAGTTGTGAAGCAGAGAAATAGATTCACACAAACCCCTCAACAAAATACACAAGGCGATGGCATGATAGCTTCTTCAAGGTTCCATTCGTCGTTGAAGCAATCAGCATTGCAATTCACAATCCAAGTCCTCGCAATAATGCACAAATTCCACTTTCGTCGTCAGAAACAAACAAAACGCCATCTAAACACCGCCTACAATGTCCAACTGTAGTCCTCAGACCATCCATACCATTACAATCCTCAGCCTACCGTCGACACCAGGAGCTGGTATGAATGACAAAAGGCCCAAAAAATATTACCTGGGGAAGAGGAGGAATGAGAAGAGAGTGCACACTTTAAGCACGTTATGGCGCCCCCGCATGAGCAAGCATTGCAGTAACGAAGAATGGCCATGAGTTGCCTTCTAGACAACAATTCCACTCAACCGATTGACTAATCTTACTATTATCAGGATTTTTCTTCCCAACACCCTCCAGTTGTATTGAATTCCACCAGACATAGATCTTAGCCATCATAACATCCGATCTTCTGTAGTGAGCAACTCACCACGATCAACTGCCTCTACAATTCATCAAACCACGCAGGCACACAAAAAGTATGACCCCATGGGTATGGAGTGGTGTAAACTTCAGGTCAATGAATAGATGGTTCGGAAAAGAACGGTAATGACATTTTCAATCGCTTAGCAATCGTGGCACCACAAGACATTTCCCATCACAAGCCATTCCCAGTCGGTCACGCGGCCAGCAAACTACCCCACACAGACGTGAAGGAGGTGGAGGAGCAGCAAATACATTGCATGGCAATCCTACTGTCTGCTATCTACTATTCCAAAGCATGTTAATGGTGGCCATCTGCTCAGAAACTCCATCGACGGCGGTGTAGGAGTGAACCACTTGTTGCATCGTCACACTGTACATCACTTCCTGTTGTTCCAGACACATCTATCTTGAATGAGGTCAGCCAAACGTAATGTCCTTTGAATGACTGAGCACCACCAAAACCAAACTGCTTCAACTATCTCATTACAAGTTTTACATTTTACCATTGCCTACATCATTTTAAATACCAAAGGAAAACGTCTAAAAAGAGCGCCTTTCGCTTCACCCTCAGAGCCAAATTTTGCTAACCGGGTTCAATCGACGAGTGACAGGATGTTAAGCAGAAACAGCAAATATTGCCGCATCGATACCAATGCACGTGCTTTATAAGCCCCAACTGATGACCACACCGAGATCCACCTGAGACCATACGAACTCTCTCAACCATCTGCTGCATCTTCAAGCCCCGCCGACTTGCTAACAGCAAGAGTGCAAATCACTAGCAAGGAAATACTGTTTGACTTTAGTGATTCAAACCCATTAAAGGCCTTCGAAGGCGATGAAGAATAGCTTGCATCAAGTTGACAAACCGCCTTCTTTCGTTTANTTTTGAAGGCGATGAAGAACAGCTTGCATCAAGTTGACAAACCGCCTTCTTTCGTTTATTGTAACAGGATGCATTGTGACCACGGCATACAATCGGCACTACTGCACCTCTAAGTGCTCATTCGAGAACTGAGAGACCCAAAATATTTAAGTCACCCAGCGGCGATGTCGAAACAATCCGCGTATTCAACGATAGGACGGACAGTAGCACAATTTTCTGAAATCTCAGCAAATAAGGCTCACCAGTTTTGTGAAAGGGTAACCAAGGCGGGGTGGTCTTTCAGGTGGCGCACAGATACTATGCCACAGCATCAGCGAAGTAAACATGAAGCCACATTGAGGCAATGGGCATCTGGTAAGGATATTCAGCGACTACTGAATTAGCCAAGTAGACCTAATTTAATTCGACCAGTATTTGCAATAGGAAGGAGGGGACTTGCGTTCTAAACAAATTGAGGCTCACGAATTACCGTCCCCTTCCTTTCTGTAGGGTATCAATGAGCAGCAAGAACCACATGTACAAGCAATCTCACCACATCCAGAGCGCGCACGACCAAAACCATAACCCCACCGGTAGGCAACGAGGAAGCAGCGAGAGCAGCGGAACCATCAACTGTGGTGATTTCGTACTCAGGGACAATAAGTCACCAACACTTCAGCGGTAGCCTTGACCGATCACTCATCAGCTCGATCATGCATCCGCATTACTCAAAACACAGGGAACAAAGAAATAGAGCTAGCGGCTAAGTCATCATTGGAATAGGGAATTCAGCAAAACAGACGCACAACGAAAGACGCGAGGTCAACGACGTGCCGACTGAGCACCTCCATTGAAAGGGCTTCACACGTGTGAGCGCAGAGTGCGATACCGTGGCAGGCAAAGGAGGCAGAGACGTCGGGTAGATGGTGGCGATGGTACCGCGGCAAGAGGCTAAAGGCGGTTGAGGCGTGTTGGTTCAACAATGGGATGTCAGACACTGCCTTTGCAGTACCGCATTCCTCGTTTGTAAGAAAGGCGAGGTTACAGTGAAGTGAAAATTAATACTTAACCCAATATGGAAGCGTCAAATAAAAGCAACTGAACAGGTGAAAATAATCCACGATGAGGTCCAAATGGGTGAGCATAAACTCCAAACCGAGGATTACAATTAGAGCTCAACCAAAAATAAAGCCTACAAATCAAACGCCATGGGGAAACCCGCATCTGCATACAAGTAACATCACGTAGACACTTCGCTGGACTCAGGGCATAGGCTGGCCCAACTTCCTCACTGCGAGCCAATCAGATGCAGTGTTTATTTATTTCATCCTTATTTACAGAGGGCGTAACCCAATGGACGTCAAGGGCACCTCAGATCACCTATACCGATTCAGCCATCACCGATTATTTTTTCTGACACTTCGCAAGGCCAAATTCCATCCCACGCTAAGGAGCCATGACGACCAAGAGAACATGCGCTTCCAGCAAACAAGCCCAATGTTTTCAGGTGTGAAATTGGCAAATCTCGTAGCCATCTTCACATCGGAGCAAAAACCTGGGCCGAACCACCCGACAACCAGTTTTCAAGAAGAAGTATCACCTTAACGCATCAACGTAATGATGACAGAAACTAATGTCCTTTTAAATAATCGTCTTCCTGCCCTCCTTATTTAAAAAGGACGAGATTATGAAGATTAAAAAAATCAAGTGCCAATGTCAACTCTACTAGGATCAAACGAAGACACAATGAAGCGTAAAATAGATGTGGCATGGAAAAATCAGTCACATAACCCACCATAGAAAAATATCATTGGCTCACGCAACATGACTTCTCTCATTCCACTTTCAACAAGCCCAGAACATCTACCGTGCTGTTGCCACTAAAAAATTGTTCACTAATTGATATGCCCGTAGCACTCAAATTCATCCAATTATGACAAACCGACGAGGACCTAACAGCATAGAATTGGCATCAAGCCAATATGCAAAAATCAGGACATCAAACACATCCAGCGTCAGTGCTGGAGGTAGACACATATTGCAGTTCTTGCCGAGCGATATAGTCAAAGAAACATCAGCTGCACTCACAACAGAAAAGAGACAAGGAGGAGATTCATTATTTGACAGCTGAGGTCCCGCCCAGGAAGCAACCTTTTGATTGTTCGCCTGCGCGCACGTATTCGCTGCCATGACACTGTAATTCATGGCCTCACCGCCCCAGCGATTGCATTGGACTTCGCAACTGAAAAACAGGAAGTGGAAGGCCTTCTTGGAAGCGAGGAAATTGCCTTTGTGCAGAAAAGCTGCCAACTCCGTTCCAGTATAGACCAACTGCTATTGGATAGATGACATTCACTCANTGGAAGCGAGGAAATTGCCTTTGTGCAGAAAAGCTGCCAACTCCGTTCCAGTATAGACCAACTGCTATTGGATAGATGACATTCACTCAAAGCAAATGAAATTCTCACATCAAGTTTAAATGAGATGACGGGGCCGAAACAAAGCATGAAGTTACGCTTTAGCACTTTTGGGCCTAAATTATGACACATCCCTTCCAACTCCTACACTGGGACGATTCGCATTAGTACTTGTTTAACCACTCGACGAAAGAAGTACATGATGTTTGTCTAAAACTCCCTGGACAACCCAAAAGGCAGGCTTCCACATCAGTATTGTGTGTCAACATTTTGTCGGTTCTCGATCGCACGCAGAAAACGACATACCTGACGAGCCAAATCCGGTCTAACCTAGCATACAGTGACTCGAAACTGACAGTAAGTTACCTTGCAAAAGACGACATCTTGGGCAGGTTTAGCCGAACGAATAGTGAATTTGCCCTCGTGCACAAACCTATCATGCACCTCGACTATGTTCCCATCCAGCTAAGCTCATTAACAATTCAAACCGATTACCTTAAAACTTAGCGTCCATTTACTCGATGCACATGATAAAATCATATGAGGAGCGGAACCGCGAATGAAAACATCTGTATTCTTGAATCGCCTGGGTCTCCCACACGACGAGTCAGATGGACAACAAACAGTTTCGCGGCAAAAGACCATAGGCAAACCGCAAACCACTCGTACACCGAGCCGCATTAATATTGGGCTTAACGATGCATTCAAACGAATTTGGCACGTCTATACAACAACAAACATTCTTGCACCGCACAATTATAAATAAATCTTAACTAATTTTTGTAATCACTAAACTCACTGCACTTCTGTTCGGTTCAATCATTGACAGACTAGTCATGTAAGCATTTTAGTTGACTTGATGACAGAGGATCCATAGAGTTTTCTTGATTCCAGTCAGATTCTCTTGTAAAGCAGCATACTTTGTTGTTGCCAGTTGCAATTGAAAAAGCTGGTGTAGTTTGTGCTCAACATGGATTTTTCAGCTTCTCACGATAAGTGTCATCAAAAATTTAGTTTTGCTACTATAAGTCTGCATCTACCTATTTTTTCGAAACCTGCGCATTTTAACAATAAAATGCTAACTAGCTAAGTTTGCGGAACTACTAGTGTAATACTTTGTTTGTTCGAACTACCGGTTTAGGTCACTTGGGTGGCCATCTTGTTCTAGCCGGTTGGCCGGCCTCCGGGCCGTGCCAACAGCCCCAAAGCCCTCTGTTTCCAGAATACATATATTCTGCCCTAGTACTGCGCCTTCTTTCACCGTAAAGGGAGCCTCGGGACGCTACATTGGTGGCAGCGGAAGGCGGACCCGACTTTGATGGATTTTATCCTGCTCCATGCCGCTTCTGGCAAACGTCGGCGTTGTGAAAGAAGTACATGTGCTACGGAGGGGAGAACCTTTGGTATCTCGTAACAGAAGGGTTGAGATCGACGTTCATCTTCGACATCTCCCTCGCCCTCGTGTTCGACAGGGAAGCTATTAACAACTGAAGCGACACTAGCCGTGGACTCCAAGCCCAGAGGAGGGCCAAGAGGCGCGCATTTGCTGCACTGAGTGCTACGCGGAATTGATGGCACTACAGGAGCACATGCGTTCGAACCTCGACGACTGGGACGGTTAGCTCGTGGGTGCTTCTCGCAGCACTGATTACGTTGTGATGGCTGACACGGGAGGCGGACGAAGGGGAGCGTCGGGGACGACGCTCGAAAGAAGAGAGGGGCTGTGTAATACTTTGTTTGTTTGAACTGCCGGTTTCGGTCACATGGGTGGCCATATTGTACTGAGCCGGTTGGTCGGCCTTTGGGCCGTGCCAACAACCCCTAAGCCCTCTGTTTCCAGAATACATATATTCTGCCCTAGTACTGCGCCTTCTTTTACCGTAAAGGGAGCCTCGGGGCGCTACAACTAGCAATGCGTCACGCGGTGCCTTTCCTGCCCCACCACACCGGCGTTTAAATAAACATTGGCGCGGTCAATGACTCGCAACTAATAAAATACTTAAGTGGCTTGTAGCGTCCCGAGACTTCCCTCAGGGTGATAGTAGGCATAGTACTAGGACAGAATATATATTCTGGAACCATAGAGCTTGGGGTCCGCTGGCGCGGTCTGGAGGCCGGCCAACCGGCTGGTACAATATGGCCAGCCAGGTGAGCGAAACCGGCAGTTTGAACAAACAGTGTAGCGTCCCGAGGCTCCCTTTAAGGCAAAAGAAGGCGTAGTACTGGGGGTAGAATACATGTATTCTGGAAACAGAGGGCTTGGGGCTGTTGGCACGGCCCAAAGGCCGACCAACTGGCTCAGTACAATGTGGCCACCCAAGTGACCGAATCCGGCAGTTCGAACAAACAAAGTATTGCAAACAGTGTTGCACGGCTATTTGTATGCTTCAAAAACTAAATGATTTCTATAAGTTATTGGTTTGTGCAAAATAGATCACTCTGCAATGATTGTGTTAAGCGGGGGAGAAAACTGATTTGCATGTAACAATTTATTTTTTTTTGGGAATTTTCGCAAACGCTTTCACTCGTCTAGCTATAGTTTGCCTAAATGTCTTTATCATACACTGCTCCTTTCAAACTTTAACCATGAATTAATGGACAAAATTGTTCCATTTCCACCAGTTTTGAAATTCATGTGCTATAATGTCCGATTGATCCTGTTCTCTTTGAGATGAAAATAACTCTGTGGGCAAACGAAATCAGCCACGGAACCACCCACTCCTCCAAATTCCCTCTTGCACGCATTCTTTCCCTTTACCAACCAAACTCCATCTGCTCTCTGGCATCCCCAATTAACATGAACACTCTCTGTATCGCTGAGCAAAGCATAAATGTATTCCCAATGCATGGACGATTTCTAAAAAGTCTTTTCGTTTTAAGACGCTTTTCTGTCACAGCCTTTACCTTAGTTTGGTGCATTTTAAGCAGGTCAGGTGCAAGTGAACACAGGTTAGCTGCCTTGACTGAAAGCACTTGCATGGAACAGAAACCATTTCAATCTAAGCACTTAATTGAAAGACTAGTAAATAGCAACCAAAAACATTTAATGTTTGAAGCAAAAGCTATTGAGCTGAACCTAACAAAGTTAGCAACACCTCCATTTCAAAGGTACTTGTGACTGGATTGATAACGAAGCAAATTCACAGGAACACCGAAGCGCTCTAATAGCGTTGACTTTTGTCATAATATACAATAAGATAATTCCTACATGGTGTAAAAACTTGATGGCTGCTTAGGTCCTAATGCACTGCGTGCAATCAATGCAAACTTCACTACGGTCAGGCCTGCCAGTATTCTTCCGAACTTGCCTCTACTGCATAATACATGTCATACTAATTTTACCGTATTAATACACTTACCAATTGGCCACAGCGCCAATGGTCCCTTCGGCTTTCCAAAAAGCCTAGAACTCCACAACTTCGGACTTTGTTCACCTTTAGTAAAAGGTATGTTTTGTTACTACTGCCGTATCAAAAATGCAGCTACAAAGGACCGATAGGGCGGAAGTGCAAGTGCAAAAGTAAATGCGTACCTCTGCAGTATGCCACGCATAGCGGAACCACAATTACTCCCAGCATTATCTCTCTTTCTTTTCATTGTGCATTTGAACAAGCCGCTCATTCATTTGGCAAATTTAATTGGAGACTTTCTCACCCTTCATTCACCACACATATGACGTTAGTTTCTTTTAAACAGGGTTCATAGTGCCAAATAAAATAAAAACGAACATTGTGTCGCAACCATTGGAAAGTCAATGCGAGTTGGTATGTCAATGAGTTGACCATAAAAATACACCAACGGAAGTAAAGTGCCAGATGGAGTGGATTTATGGTTGAAATGAATCATTTTGAGTCAGATGCTTTTTATGCAAATTAGTAATCCCTAACAAAGTTATACATCAGCTATATTTAATCGCATCATTTCAAGTATTCGTTTTGAGATTTTCTATATTTGAGGAAACTGTGGCAGCAAAATACTTAAGGTGGAGTTGGGTGATGGAGTCGTGCATTACGATCAAATCGGTAAGGTAAATTACTCCTCTTGAATTGACTGTGTCCATGGTCACACACCTTGACGTCCAGTAATCAATGCCTCATGCCTTTGTGTGTGATTTAAGATTATGCACACTTGTGACATCCAAACAATACTTTCGCACGCTTTGCAGCTGTAGTTAGATCCTGATAATAGCAAATTTACCACCCAAAACACCATGACACATCAACCAACATTATTTTAAGTCCTCCGTCTCAACCTTGCCTGGTCCTCAAAGAGATTCTTTGTAGCGTAATGGCAGACTGAATGGGCGTAAAGTTTGTGGTCCCACATCCCCTTCCTAGGGAAATGTGTCGCATTATTTCCTAAGAAAATCGCTTGCAAGTCGGATCGCACTTGTTTAATTTGGAATCTGTTAACGACTAGTTAAAAGGAACTATTTTGGTGGATCCAATTTGTAACAAGTTCCATAAGCATAGATATTTTTATTTTTCCTTGAAACATGTGGCTTCTGGGAAATAACGAATGGAATCTATGTCGCTGTAGACTGAGGTACATCCAAAGTTGATATGACATTTCCATTTAAATTAAAAACGCCAGCAGGTTTGCAAAATGAGATCTTCCAAAAAATGCACAACACCTTTGCCATCATGTGGGTTTTGGCCATTCGATGCGTTCATGTTACCAACGGTGACTCAGAGGCAGCTTTAACGCAAACGAAGTACATTAAAATGTGAATTCTAATTAAGTTAGAAGAAATGTTTTAGCATGCATCTGGCCTAATAGGCCCTTAAAAAGTTTGCAGTATCTAGTACTGTATAAAGATAATGCAAAATTCCCGTAAAGAATGCTATCAAAATAGTTGGAACAATGTTTATTCCATTGGCACAAATGAAACATTATGTTAAGCATTTGAATCCATAACAATCGTCTGTTACTAATCTTCCCATTAACAATCCTTTGTGTTCCAATAATTTCAAATGTGAACGACTGTCTTGCCGTTTAAACCCCGTATGACTGCAGGCTCTACAGGATAAAAAGGCGCGGAAAGGCTGACCCCTTCAGGCGATTGGTTCTGTGTAATATGTTTGCACATTGACCCAATTAGACATGCACACAGCTACTGCAAATTTCATCAGATTAGTTTTAGTGATCATCTCGTTATTTTATACATACTGCACCAAGCCCATCGCAGTTGGAAATTCTAATCTTCACTTCACGTTCTATTTGGAAATCACCTGGTGTCACATATACGTGAGCAGAAATAACTAGCCCTTTGGATTATCACGGTGTGTGCTAAAATAAATAAGATTTCACCGTGTAGATGTTTCATTTACAGAAGCGTACTGGGGTGAACTGAATAAGCTCAGAGGNACGGTGTGTGCTAAAATAAATAAGATTTCACCGTGTAGATGTTTCATTTACAGAAGCGTACTGGGGTGAACTGAATAAGCTCAGAGGCGTCCTGAGGCATCAAGTAGGTCAGGTCATCAGAGTAAAGTTGTAAGCACGTCTAGGCTTGCTACAATATCGCTGACAGTGTGCAAATGCTTCAATGTACAGTGACCCCTCAAGCATTCGGTGCACTTGAGGTGCTGCAGATGGCTCTTGGTTCTAAACGAAGTAAAGGCAGATCAATCACCCATTAACAGTCCATTTAGCACACACAACCACAATTATAAGGGTAAGTACACTTGAGCGGGTTGAAATGGCGGCAAGCAAGTTGATGAAGAATGGGTAAGATCTTACTGTAGGCTCCAAAATTTGGCCCACGCATTGCCTGCCACTAGAGTCGTCCATTTGCAGCTGTAACCACAGTGCCATGTAATTAGTCGGCCATATTAAAGAGGTCTAAGCATCGCCGCCATTCTCGTTTTTGTCGCCTTTTGCACGAGTAGGTAGCCACTTCCCCACTTTAACTTCAATTCTCACTTGACGTTTCCACATGCTACAACCTCATGTATGCATTAAAAGTGATACCAGCGATCAGCGTTTATCAAAATTTTCCGTGCTGCTAAGCTGATTCACACCCATATTCGGCAATTTGTACGCGGGGAATCCTCAGTGTGCTAGTACTTGGGCCGAAATGAAGTGACAGCACACCTTCCATATGCAGTTACTAGTCATCACAACTCCTTGACATGGGAGAATGGCTTAGTTGGCTGTGTTTAAATAGAGTGAAAGGCATTTCAATTCTTGAGAGAAGGAGTTAAGTTTATACGTATTATGGATATCATGGTCAAATGCCGTCAAATATTTGGGGTAGATAAAGAAAGCCGAGAGATTTGAAGGCAGAAGCACTTATAGGAAATTGTCGGTGGAAGCGAGACCCATTCGCATTCGCCTCATGCAATGCTTGTGCAAATTAAGCAAAGTGGAGCATTTTGGATATCCTCAGCAGCAAGTCAAGCTTTTCTTTGGACAACTTTCTTGAATAAGTAAGCTTTGAGAGGAGAAAGACTTCTACTATGCGATAAATGTAAGCACATCCCTCCAGGTAGCTGATTTTGCTCTCACAAACAATACAAGCAAGATTTATTTCTTTGTGCCCGCAAAAGAGGCAGAAGAACTGCCATAGTTGTTGGATTACCCAAGGAAACATAACCACTAATGCGTTTTTGTTTTTTTTGAACCGATCAGCACTTGAAACTCATTAGTGAGCAGATATGCACTTCAACATGATGGTTAGTGATTACTTGGGTGCTACTTGGGGGTCCGAATCCGCGTTGCATACTTCACCGCTTTTTGGGTTGCCATGCATAATGCAAGGCAAAACATGATACCATTTCACCCCAAGGTTTACGTGAGCACGCAGAAGGCATAAGTAATAATAAAAATGGCAAGGTGCATTAACTAAGCATTCACATGGTGATTATTATCTTAGCAATAAAGTCTGGGTGGTTCCTACCATATGGGTGAACGTACGTAGACCTTCGATGACTCTTCCTCTCCATTCACAGATCTTATCTCTTCAGCATCTGTTTATCAAAGATGGAGCACATTTGAGCACGACCAGTAAAATACATTTTCAAAGTACTTCTGGGACCTCATCAAAACGGACACCGAAAGCCATTTCTCTTGAATAAACCGTATTAAGAGATGGTTAAAGTCCTTGCGCAGAAGAAAGGACTAAAAGAACAAATCTTGCCATTAACATAGGAAAACAGTCCGGTTTCAGGTAGTGCAACGATCACTGTATACGATTTAGCAAAACAGGAGACACTGCAAATAGAGCTTAAGCACTCATTGTTTCCGGCAGGACATTTCGAGCCGAATTGTGCTTTTAGAAGCCAGAAAGAGGTGAATGGCGTAAGTGTTGGAAGAGTATGCAGGTAAACGCACCATTTCAGCACACATTTGTAATCCGTGTTAGCAGTGCTGCATATATGGTAGCAACAATAGAGGCGATTTATAGCGATCCAAGAAAATGAAAACCTAGTCTTTGTTCACATATCACATGGTCAATCAATCAAACGAAAAGAGTCGACAATTAAGAAAAGTCACGGAACTGCTTGGTGCAGATGCCTCTTATCCAACCTCTCAGCAGCACCCAAATACGTATTTGGGCAGCTTTTACTTCACTAGTTGTTCACTCTACGTCCTTAATTATTAATGACCATGTTGGATGACACGGAAAACTGAATACCTACTGAGTATGCTGAGCTTCAAATGCCACGTCAGCATCTATCCGAAGTGCAGGGAGATCGGCTAAATTAACGCAAGTCTCTTTTGAGTTTGTATTCTACACAAATAAATTTATCATCACTAGCTACGAAAAACTTATGTGTGTCACCGCTGATCCAAATATTTAAATGGTGCCAAGTAGAAAGAGTTTAAATTCACCTGTAAGCCATTCAAATTAGTTTTCAAACATGGTTTAAATTTGAGCACAGTAAATATGCTGTTGAAACTACAAAATGAGGTGAGATCGGCTTGCATTTATCACCTGAGTCCTTAAAAATTGTATCATCTTCTTATTTCTGACAGCCTCAGGTGTAGTAGAACATCAAATTCGGTTTTGGTGTTGCGTAATACTCCATTTCATATCAAGTTGTCTTTGTGTCTGCTTACAACAGAGACCTCATCAAAAGACACGCATTAAGCCCAACAGCTCGTGCAAGACATGTAACGTTAAGTTAAGGATGCTTGTTTAATCCTCTCAATTATTTTAATAGCGCAAAATCTGAGCGCTGAAGTCGCTGCCGTCGCCCTTAAGAGGTCGTATGCGGGTGTGGCCGATGTCTGCGTTCACGACCCAGCAACACAGTGGATGAATGCAGTGGTGGTGCCAAGACTGTGCCTTTTCCCCATTCTACCGCTTTTGCTCATACTTCCACGAATCATAACTACAGATCGGCTTCAAAATGCCCTTAGCAAATAACGAACATGTATTGCTCCCCAGCGCAAAACTGACGTGGACGAATCAAGCTCAAGTTTTTTGGCTCTTCCCTTTTTAAACCGCATGCCTCTTTTGGTTCTCCTATTTGTCATCAAGCTGCACCAATTATATATATAACCGGTCAATTTTTAAGTCAATCACATGCGTTGCATCTGACCATTGCTTTTTCTGACTTTTATAAAGGATGCCTGATTTTTAGGCATTGCCATCCACACCAAACCCTTGGTCCTTGCATGTTCAATAGTAAGCACATTTGTCCGGCCCATAAATTTCAAATCCTTTGCAATAGCTCGTGTTTCTTCTGGCGAAGTGGGACATGTAACACCTCCACATATGGCTGTGAGCTGCACCTGCAAACGTCTGCAGTGTTCCGGGCTTGAATTTGTCTTTTCCAGGACAGTATGTCCTTACATTTTATAGTGCTTCCCGCTTTTAGAATAGAAGGTGAAGGAATTAACAAGCCATTTTTTTCAGCAAAGCTACTCAAATGTAATGGCAAAACGCAGGAATTTTGTATTAACGCTTCTCCAGTTCATAGGCCACACTCAGTGCTATAGCTATTAAAAAATGCCTGATGCCAATTTATTTGCGCGCTTACTTGCTAAATCCAGCGAATTGGGATTATTTTAGCTAAGGCATGTAAGCTAAGTGATGAATTAGGCGCTTGCGCTCCCCATGCTCCTATGGTTATGATAAAGCAGTTCACTTCCAATTTCCGTATCTGGAGTACGGTATGGACAAGAAGAATGTTTTTGTCATTTCGATGAATTGTTTTTATTCAAACCAGAATGTACAATAGGGATTCCCGTTTTATAAAAAAGCTATCTTTATCAAGCATTCCCTTTTTCTAAAATGTCATTTGCACCTACACTACTAAGCATGTGTCATGTCAACTAAAGATCAAAAGGAGTAGATCTCAAAAATCAGGGTTACATTACAATGTTTGGAAATCCATTAATTTATTGTTAGGCTCATATCATATTTTAAATAAAACTTGGAGAATAGCATAATGGTGCGTTACATCTTTAGGTGCTTTTACTTCCTCACAAATCTTTGTCTTTACTATCTCCCTGCACTACCACCATAGCAGAATTTTCGGTTGAGGTAACGATCAGTGTCAAATGAACGTTGATGTCCAGGTTTGCTTGACTCTGTAATTAGGCGCATCATCCTCTCCCATGCCATTTCTTTCACTTCATTTTGCTGCTATCCAGACAGTGAGAGTTTTCGTTCAGATGCAAATGCTCTATCCTTAACACTGCATTCCATCATTACTACTGAGAAGGTAACAATAAGCAGGCTTGTAGTAGATGGGCCTTAAGCCAATGCAATAAATAAAATGATTAGCATAACCACAGCTGCCATAAATCTAGCCCTGCAAAATAGATTAAATAGTCCCAAAAACATGTTTTCAATGAGAGAACGCTGTTTGCACTGAACGGTACAAGCGAAAATATCGGAAATGTAAGAATTGCAGTTAACGAGGTTGCGCAGCTTCACGTGCCATGTTATGAAAGTGGAGCTCGCTGATCAAATGAAGTAAACACCTACAAATCATGAGTTCACCTCTGAGAAAATTATAAAATTGCATGCGACAAGTAGTTCTACAGCGAGTCTCACATAAATTTAGCAGAAATATCAATTAGTGGCGCTTAAGGTAAGTTGGCAGCTAAAACTAGCTTGTGCTGAATTCGATTTGCTTAAACAAGCTATTAAAGCATATTTACTACTTAGAGGCGCCATGAGTGCATAAATTTCGAATGACTTTCGTCCAGTTGAAATCAACAGATCGTGTCATCTGAATGGTGGGGTTGAAATGTACGCACTGTTTTAGGTATTATGCTTGTCGTCACAAAGTTCTTTGCTAACCGCTTCATTTGTCAATTATCGTCTTCCGATGGCGTGATTTAACAAAAGATCTCACAAGAAGGGCACAGAGGAGAGTGTTCTAGTCACATGAAAACAATAGAGCCCAAATGTTCTTATTGGAGCGGCTAGTAATGCCCCGCGTAAACTTGTCAGTGCGCATTAATGTGCGCTCCACATGAGTTCGGCAGAGGAGTCCATAGCTTTGTTCATACTCCTTCTCCTAGAAGCGTCCGTCCCAGTCTCAAGCACAAACAAGTAAAGCCACGCGATGCAGGCCACCTTCAGTTTCAAGACTGCTGCAACAGAACAGAGCTATTTCTACTCCATGTCCAAATGTATGTTGAAGGAAAGCATAGGTGACAGTCGACCTTTGCGATGAGAAATTCATTTGCTCAAATCCAAGGCGTTTCAAATGCGCCGTAAGCACCAATGAAGTCGGTCGTTTGAAGAGGTGGTGAATGCGATAGCAAACCCGCCTCCCTAGTCTCCTTATTAGTGTGCCTGTGCACGTCATTACGTGCCAATCAAACAAGGAGGTCCTGCCTGATGCCATTTCCCCAAGGATTTGATTGACTGAGTGGAACGGTGTCAGCACCAGCCGTGTGGTTCGGGAGCAAGCCTTCAGTCGCATTTGCCCATGATTATGAAAGCGTTCCAAGGTAAATTTGAAATAAAACAATGTAAGGTCGTACAGTAGTTCTTTGTTCATATTTTGCCAAACCTGATCAAACTATACGCAACAAGCGTTTTTAAATTGGATCATTTAAAAGTATTTTAGCACATAATTCCAACTAGAGTTAAATGAAGGCTGTTGTCGATGTCTTAATGGTAATTGTACCTCCACCTTCGGCAAATATTTGCATAAACTTCATAATGGAGATGGACGCCTCTACCTCCATGCTCTTACTACAAATTCTGCAGTTTTTGTAACCTGTCAAGTGGTAGGCATTTCATTCCATTATTCTCTTCCACAATTCCTCTTTATATTGCGCCTTACCGTCTAGCCAATTTCTTTCAACGACTTCTGTGCTTTTCTCGTTTGCACAGATTTTTCATCTTCAATCCAATGGATGACAGCGCCGTTACCCCAACCTGCCTTCCACTCGATACGACCCACCCATCTACTCAGATGAAAAAGTAGCAGGTCAAACACTAGTTAGCCATTTTGACGTTCGCACTCGGTATTGCTCTATTCCCACCCATCCTATCAATGCCATGAGAGAAAGGTACTTTCTACTCAAGTAATTTACAATCTCTTGCAAACTTGACAAATAAGGTCCACAACAGATCAACCTGATGGCTCATCCAACCCTACGCACACCAACTGATACAGTGCATGTGGAATTTGGTAGCCACTACATTTGCCATTCAAACCAGGTAATTCTTATGACNATCATTTAAAAGTATTTTAGCACATAATTCCAACTAGAGTTAAATGAAGGCTGTTGTCGATGTCTTAATGGTAATTGTACCTCCACCTTCGGCAAATATTTGCATAAACTTCATAATGGAGATGGACGCCTCTATCTCCATGCTCTTACTACAAATTCTGCAGTNTATTTGCATAAACTTCATAATGGAGATGGACGCCTCTACCTCCATGCTCTTACTACAAATTCTGCAGTTTTTGTAACCTGTCAAGTGGTAGGCATTTCATTCCATTATTCTCTTCCACAATTCCTCTTTATATTGCGCCTTACCGTCTAGCCAATTTCTTTCAACGACTTCTGTGCTTTTCTCGTTTGCACAGATTTTTCATCTTCAATCCAATGGATGACAGCGCCGTTACCCCAACCTGCCTTCCACTCGATACGACCCACCCATCTACTCAGATGAAAAAGTAGCAGGTCAAACACTAGTTAGCCATTTTGACGTTCGCACTCGGTATTGCTCTATTCCCACCCATCCTATCAATGCCATGAGAGAAAGGTACTTTCTACTCAAGTAATTTACAATCTCTTGCAAACTTGACAAATAAGGTCCACAACAGATCAACCTGATGGCTCATCCAACCCTACGCACACCAACTGATACAGTGCATGTGGAATTTGGTAGCCACTACATTTGCCATTCAAACCAGGTAATTCTTATGACAGATTGACTAACCGTTGCGGTGCGCCTCGCAGGTTAGCCACTGGTTGTGCTTGCGACATTATCTCCACTCTGACTAATCCAAACAGCCCCGCCAATTAGGCAGCGATTTTTAGACCTTCATTCAACATGTATTAGCGTCAATACTGCTCCTCTCTCGTGTGAAAATACCTTCGATATCGCCAAGTGGCAAATTAAGTAGATCAACGAACGTGGAAGAATGAGTCCCACTCCTTGTCTTGTTAGTAACCTCCTTCTGCACCGCGTTGTTGTGCGGCGCCTGATGGATGCAGACTGAACACTTCGGCGGAAAACCTCATTGGCTTTCGTTCCTCTCACCCCACTCTCCACAGAGTGTGCTTGTGCAAGATCTAAAACGCATCTAGCCCCCATTGAAACAGCCCTTATGCCAAGCGCAGCATTCGAAAGCGTTGATTAGTTGATTGCGTCCCTACGATTGGCAATTGCGCCAGTAGTAACGATTGTGCAGCCCGTTTGGGGAGGGTGCGAGTGATGACCAGGTGTTCCGTATAAAGATCCGGACGCAGATAACCTCCGCGACCCCACCGCTTAGACCGATCATGATGGAGATTAAGTTGTGGAGGAGATGTGATAGACCGTCCCAACGTAAAATGAACTAACATATTTGTTACGAGGTAAAATGGCTCCTTTCGAATGGTGGTTTTATGCACCGGGAGGGAGGGACTTCTTTTGCTTCAACTTCGTGCATGCCCGACTGCTGTTAATAACCGACCTCAAACCACATTAGACATAGGTGGCTGAGCGAAACGATGTTTGAACAGCTGTGGTGACTCATCCTGACCTCTGTTTCTCAGGCACGTGATTACCAAACTGCCTCCTGTTGAGGCAACTCAATTAACGTAGTCGTAGCGAACGCCAATGAAGGCGTAGTGGTTTGACGCATGAAAAAATGAGAAAGAAATAAAATATAACATACTTTTATGCTTCTCCTCACTTTTAAAACAACACAGGCGAGACTGGTCAGGATCGAACGAAGGAAAACCAGAGTATCTGCAATTTCTTCTTTGAAGTTCTATTTGATGAAATTCCTAACCATTGAAGAACTATGTGTAGCAGATGGTCAGGCATGGACAGAGATTCTAGTGGGGAAAAGGGGAGAAAAAACGAAGGAGCTGGCTCAAATTATCAGATTTTTATTAACGAACGCTGCAATATGCATTAACATGCAAGCAACGCTAGATAAACTGCATCAAACGCCTTCCAATCACGACCAAGTGTGCACGGTGTAGATGTTAAATAGGGTTAAAGCGACACCCCAGTTTGATCCACGCTACTTCTTCCGCTCACAATTTTATGAGCTCACCCATCCACGCCAACATGAGACTCCGTCATGAATGGNCTNCTACA
>LWMK02000174.1:119048-149506 GCA_001693075.2 Taenia saginata
GTACAGTGTACTCCTTGATTGAACTCTGTCGGGTGAAGGCGCAGTCGCGCTTTATGGTACTTCGCTGCAGAGCCTCCGAATTCACAAGGCCTTCAGCATTTGCGCTGCGATTTGCGGATTCTCGTCTTAAATGTCAACTCTTTCGACAAAGAGGATGCGTCCATGCGTCTTAACATTGTGCTTGCTGTTGATTGTGATCAATTGTGCGATGTGATACGCGAGACAGGGACATCCGACGAAGAGTGATACGCGAGACAGGGACATCCGACGAAGGCAGACTTTATCTTAATGCTCGAATTAATCACACGTGGCCACCTTCCGCCTCATTTGGAGCACCAGTGGTCAGAAGGGGATCAGCAGTGATGATTTGGGTCTTGATGCGCTTTGAGCCTTGTGAGGCAGAATTCAAAGAATTAGCGTGGAGGTGCGACCACGTTTGGCGTGAGGACTGGCATGAGCCAGCGCGTATGCAGCNCGGACTGCCATGAGCCAGCTCGTATGCAGCCAATGGTGCGCGGTGATGCGATCGCACATGATGCAGAACACGAGAATGCTCAGGCCTTAACCAACAGCCACGTCGCGATTTCCACCTGATGCTTCAGCTCGGCTGCCATGTGGAAGGGTGCTCCAGTAAAGTTGATCATCTTACGACATCTCAACTGTCAAGACATGTTATATGAGTAGTCGAAATTTGCAATCAAAATGTGACTCGAATCAGCAAGAGGGCACTGGTGTGCTTGACGGCTGAGCGGACGATACGCATGGCATGAAGATGATCCAGACCGTGGATACTTTTGCGGCTGTGAAACCCTTGCCTGTTTTTCGTATAGGAAGGCAACATTTGAGATGAAATTCCTGCAATTTGAACTCTCTTTCCCCTACGCAGCACAAAGGATGAGGGTTTGTTAATTGAAAAGCTTTGCAAAAGTGTGGTCAGATATGGTAATTGCTCTCTGCCTCCAGCAAATTGCATTATGATGTGGTAGCCTCGAGGACCGCACCGAACAGAAGAGCCGCATTCAAGTGAAACCGCTTTAATGCACAAGTTATTGTTGTCGTGACCATGTCACATCTTCGCGTGCAGACCGTCTCGTAGACAAGAGAGTAGGAGCCGCGAGAAATGAACTTCACTAGACCAACCTCTTAAATCTACATGCCTCTGACTCACCCAAGGCTGGCCTGCCTGTCTTTTGACTAATCTCAAATGCTGGCACAACTGACAAAAGTACCTTTGTGTGAATCCATCGAAGCAGTTCTGGCTTTGCATCGGCTCGTCGCACATCGAACTCGTCTACAACACCGTGTCAATATTTGTGGTTCTGCGTAATTAGAGATGAGTTATTATTTTCGCGAATGGCCGACTTGATCGCCATTCTAAAGTGGGTACTAAATATAAGTCGATTACTAACTCCGTATAAGACTGATTTACCTTCATTGCTTGCCCTTTTGGGGAGACGAGGAGGCAGGGGTTTCATGTTTCACCTCAGGGGCATATGTTGCATCTCTTCACTTTGTCGCATTCAGGCTATGGATGTTAATCGTAAAGTGATCAAACCTGGTCAGAAGTGCTAATATTTTTTATGTCTAAACATCGGTGAAGGAGTAGTGTTTTACGTGTAAGAGAATGCACAGAATGTGGGATGATATGCATTTGTGGCGCTAGAAAATAATGGGTTTGCTTGACAATTGCAAGCATACTGAGAGAATGGCAAAGTGGGCGGAGCTTACTCGCCCGTCTATCGACTGACCTCAGAGGCTGGCAAAACCACTGAAATCACTTTGGCGTAAGCTAGGCAAATGAGATCTGGCTTTCTTTTAACTCTCCGCATTGGATTTGTGCGCATGAGATTGGGCTAACATTGGTGGTGTTGATGAATAGAGGTGAGTTGTTTGCTTGTTTGTTTGAGTTGAGTTTGAGTTGTTTGCTATTTGACAGCTACTCAAAAATACACATTGTAAAAGTCGTAGATTAGATCTGCGTGACCCTGGCTTTGAGGACCATGAAGAGATACTTGCATTGCTAGTGCTTATTGGAGGCATTTTATTTTGTCAAGGCTAATTCGCAGTCTTGTCCATTCTAGCAGCAGGTGGCGCGATTTCGATTTTATTCATNGGAGGTGAGTTGTTTGCTTGTTTGTTTGAGTTGAGTTTGAGTTGTTTGCTATTTGACAGCTACTCTAAAATACACATTGTAAAAGTCGTAGATTAGATCTGCGTGACCCTGGCTTTGAGGACCATGAAGAGATACTTGCATTGCTAGTGCTTATTGGAGGCATTTTATTTTGTCAAGGCTAATTCGCAGTCTTGTCCATTTTAGCAGCAGGTGGCGCGATTTCGATTTTATTCATTGCCCTGTTTGAGAGAAGCGGAACCAGAAATTCCTAGATTTTACCTCAAGGGCATGTGTTACATCTACTCTCTTAGTCGCATTTAAGCCATGGGTGTAAATTTTGACTGCTCCAAAGATTTCATGGTTGTTAACATTTTCTTATGCTGGAAAAACGGTATGGATATACCACCGTGCCACTTTTGGTGATTCACGCGTAAGACAATGCATAGTGTGTAGATTTGACAATGAAATCTGTCGTGTCATGAGTGCTACGTTGGACGAGTGTCTGAGAGAGCATGCAAGTCTTGGTAGAGTTCATGCACTACCGGCCGAGATAATCACGTTACTCATTTCCTCCTCCTTCCCTCTACATTAAACCAGCATAAGCTACATCATTTTTATTTTATGGGCCAGGTTGTGATAAAACGACTGAGGCAGTCGATCGTGTTTATGTAAAAATGGGTAAAATAACATCTTTGTGCCTCCAGATCTGTCAAACTAGACTGCGCAGACACCACTTACCCAGGTGGCAGTGGATCTATGAATTGTGCTTTTCTTCCGACTTGATTTTCCTTCCTTGGTCTCTCATACCTTTTGTGCGGCATCTTACTCACTGTAGCGTGTTGCTTTTTGGAAAACCTAGGACGTGTCAAATTGCTAGTAGGTGGCGGAAGCCAAGCTATTAGCAAGAGCTGAAGAAAGTCGAGGATCATTCAACCTCCCAAGGTTTTGCCTCAGATCTTACCTTTGTAAGTACCTGTTTACTGGTATTTACTACAAATAAGCTGAACCGGAGCCTCACATTTGGCAGAAGAGCAACCTGGCAATCAATTCAAAGTTGTTTTCCTAGCCTTGGATTGAGAAGCACTTCCTGCATTGCGGTGAAATGCTCTACATTTGAGGATACGATTAAGCAGGTCAAATACCCACTCAGGTAAGAAGATATCAACTGCAAAACCAGTTAACATTAAAGCGATAGTTCCGATATTTGAGCAGTGGTTAACGACTCACGCCACGACCATCAACCTCGCTTGATCGTGTCCTCGATGGATGCCTTCTGCGTCCCATGAGGTAATTCCTGTGCACTGATAAGGAAAAGCATTTTCTTAGCAAAGAAATATGTGTTCCAGTTAAACGACGCAGATAATGGAAAAACGTAGGTGCACACCTTTGGGCAGAATAGACAGGTGGCAGTCCAACTTTTGGCGAGGTTTTTGAGTCAGCATCAAAGAAGCCATTGTTGCATGCATGATTTTGTAGCTGTGATGTCATTAGTGGTAATGAACGGATACATGACATCTCAGGCCGCCTTCGCAACGCAGGATTTCGTAAGGAATGTGATATGATTGGGTAGAAGGATTTCACAGCATACAAGGTCAACTTCTTTAGCGCATTTGACACGAAAATTAGGCGAGAAAACAAGATGAGTTGTCAAAGTAAAGTATGACATTACAACAGGCAATACGCAAAGTTACAGCCAATAATCCGATGTCTTTAGGCATTCATAATTAGTACGATGTGCATCGATTCATTTTCAGGAGTTTTGACTTAGAATTGCTTAAATTTTACCTATTTTCACCATTAATTGTTTTTATTTTATGTGATTGGGAATTTCGGTGTTGCTGATTGTCCGTTCCAAAGCTTTCTTCTATTAAAATTTTTGCAATAACATAATTTTAAATGTGTTGCTATATGGAATCATGATGGTTTCGATGAGAGGCTATGTGCCTTAAATGTGTTCAAGGCAAAATTATGGAGTTGCTGGTAAACATTGCGTGTCACATTGGGTTACCTTTCTCTTGCTTTGATAGATTGGATGCTTCCAAAACATTTATAGGCTTTTTTGTCGCATTATATATATGACAATCAAACCCTAGAATAAAGGGTACGCGTGAATATTAGCTGTGCCCTATTGCACACTATGAGGAAAACTGGCACATGTTGATGCCGATAGAGTACTTTGTCCGAAAGCCTAAAGCAAAGCCAGGGTTGGGTAGGAAGAATAGATTGCACTGGATTGGACTACTGATGACTTTCTTGAACAGATAACTGAAATTCAGGGCTTTTGTTCCTCCACCAATTGACATTCCATTATCCAAGGTGTTCTCCAGTCGCAAAATTAGAACGCCTCAAAAACCTCTACTACCAAACACGTGAGTAGCAATTAGCAATATCTCCGTGTAAATATCGTGTCTCAGGTTAGGCTTATAAACTTTTAATATCCCACGCAAGTGCCAGTGGCCAACACGCATAAGAATGACAAACACAGCAAGTATCATCACCTTTGGAGCAAAGACCCATTTTGAGTGGAGAAAGTTCTCTTACCTACAAACTACCTCGTCCACAGCGCTGAAATCTGCACCAAACCCACAGCCTTTAACCACAATAATGTGACTCTACAAAGCTACCTAATGAGTCGGATAGTATCGTAGAGTTTAAGCAGTAAGGAGAGAGAGATTGTTGACTGTGCGAAACAGACGGGGGATCACGTAATGCAAATGGTGCGTAAATGAACATTCCATAATTCAATTCACTCGCCACAAAAGCTGCTTCTAGTCTTCAGAAGTTGAGTTCCTGACCACCAACACTGATCATACCCGTTAATGCCAAATGTGACCTATTTTTAACAAATCATCGCTAGGCTATTTTACTTCTTTAAACGAATGTGCCTTTAGGCGATAGGCCCTCACTGAGCTCAATCTCAGCAGAGAGGTTTCCTTGGTATTCTGAGAGGTAAAGAGAGTTCGATAGCCCGGTTTTCCAAATCTGTAAAAATTTTGTTAACCACGACTAATGATTGCCTTGGTCGAATCGACATCCCAAGTCTCGTCATGGATAAACCAAATGTTTATGCAGAGTATTCAACTCANCAAGTCTCGTCATGGATAAACCAAATGTTTATGCAGAGTATTCAACTTATCCAGAGTTCGAATAACTAATTTTCAAAACTACCCAATCTGAGCTATAGAGCTACTGAGCTGATGTGTTCTGTGGACCAAAATAATGCCAAGGTCTTGCCAGCTAAGAAATTGTAACTAACCACTTGAGACTGTGACCCACCCATGTCTCATGACTCGGCAATTTTGACTTGCAGAAGTGTGCGTGTACTCTTACACAAATGACGAAGTCAGACAGTAGGCGCGTTGTCAACAGTAAAGAAGACCAACACCAGAATACTGGTAAAAATAGAACTCGTGATAAGGGTATAAATTCATTGAGCTGAAAGCAAATGTCTACATTCACCCGGCGTACTTTACTTTATTGTGTAGATGATTGAGGATTTTAGACTTAAGGCTTGCGGTTAAATCATTTATGAAAGAGCCAATAATGCAGTAAGCCAATGAGGACAGGTGTGGATTTTACTCTCGTGAGAAACTATGGAGGTACTGATGAGGTTATGACAGGTAACCAATTTTGTCTATGGGACGTCGTCATTAATTATATTCGTTATTTACGACATTAGATTATGTTACGATGTGTGGGACTTCAACAGCCCAGTAAATTAATCACCAATTGGCACGCCTTGTCAGACGCCAAAAATAACTCGAGGTGATTGTTGGAGTTTATCTTCAATATCTTTGTTGTCTTCTTAGTAAGTATAATTTTCATTTCATTGACTCAACCACTTCAGTCAGTCTTATCCACCAATATAAGTTGATCCTTTGGTTCAGACAACCTCGGGGTACCCCACAGACACTAAGGCAGACCACGTAAATGAAGTGATGTAAGTGCTCAGGGAGTTGATTTTTCACAAATTTTATGAGACAACCTCAAGACAAGTCGGACAGTTGGGCTTTAATCAGAGATTAATTGTTACAAAGTAAGTTATTTGTATGCTGGGACACATTGTATTCATAAGATGCACTCATGTTTGCATCGTACTTCCTTCTTCAAAAAAAATCACTAGATAATGGTTCAAATTCAGTTTACTTAAGCATAACAACTAAGCGAATAAAAGAAGCGATAACCTTATACGTATTTTCTTGCTGTTTTCTAGTCTCAACAGCGGCAACATCTATCCCATAGAATTATTATTATCCAAATTCAAGTGGTACTGCAGGTACTGGTGCGTGGGGAGTGCTTCTCACGTAAGCGGCTTAATCGACGCTGACAGCTGTCGCGTAATGTGTCTGCCTTATTTGACAGCGCAACGACAGTTGCGCACACTCTTACTCCCTGAATCTCTTGGCGTCAAGTGCAAGAGAAATCAAGCACGTGAGTGTTCGTTGCTATACCTCTTTGAATGTTACCCACCTACACTCAGAGGAAACATAGGACATTGTAAAAGCCAGCCACTCAAGAATAAATCTTTTGAGACCTAAAACCTCTCCTAGATTTAACATTGCAAAAGCACAAAGCCTGAGTCGGGCCTGATTTCATTTATTTGTGACAATATTTGAGGGGTATTATTATGCAGGCATTAATGTGGAATGCATTTCGACATATCAAGTGCTTAATAAAATTTGTGGAAAAGTTATTGTGCATTTGAAGTGCGGCAAAATACCATAAAAGTATGGATCGCGTTTGATTTTGTGTATTTGTTGTGTCTGGCCTCCCGACCATTTACTTCCACAAAAGTATTACCATCAAAAGTGACATGATGATGCCTAAAATGGAAATTAGTTATTTGGAAAGAAGAAATCAGTGGAAATGGAAAAAGAGGGTTCAAAGTTAAAGTCTTGTTTCAAGGCCTCGTACTAGTGTCCACTCAAACATGCTCTAGTAAACATAAAAGTATGGATCGCGTTTGATTTTGTGTATTTGTTGTGTCTGGCCTCCCGACCATTTACTTCCACAAAAGTATTACCATCAAAAGTGACATGATGATGCCTAAAATGGAAATTAGTTATTTGGAAAGAAGAAATCAGTGGAAATGGAAAAAGAGGGTTCAAAGTTAAAGTCTTGTTTCAAGGCCTCGTACTAGTGTCCACTCAAACATGCTCTAGTAAAATATCTCGAGTGGTTGGTCCACTGCTTTACGTTAGTGAAAGGGGTTATTCAGTGCGAGACATTTGGAGTTGATACTGTCATTTAACTTTATGGTTATTACCAAACATCTATCAGACTTAATGTGCCATCAGAATGTAATAAGGAATCTTACCGGTGAGTGAGAAAGTCGTTGCAGATCTTGCAAGATGGAAATAAGGAAAACAATTAACTGAGTCGAATGACATTCGAACCAGCAAACTATTGTGGCATGGTTGCTTAAAACATCAATTTATTGACTAACAGGTGGGAATGTTTACCATTTGGGCCAAAAAAATAATACGCCTTAACAATTTGAATGGGGTTCTCTACAGTAACAGCTCATGATATTTTAAAAATGGAATGTCCAACCAATGTTATTCACACTTTGATGTGTGTTAATCCAAATGAAATTATGCTCAATCAAAGTGCAAGAAAACAAACCAACTTGCGGTTGCTTTCAGCCACTTTCGGTGATATTCCTAGAGATAGAAATGTCGTCAGAGCGTTTCAGGGATTACTACTGTATTAACGCTTAAGTGTGCAATGTACAATCCCTCATGGTATTTTCAAGAGTAAGTTAAGTTAAAGCTTTTGTAAAAATAAATTAATTTGCTTTAGAAGATCACACTGACCAACTTATCACTTTGCATGTAGTCGATGGACACAGCTACAACCGTATCTTCGCTAGAGAAAACAAAGCTTTCACGGGAATCGCCACTTTTCTTTGGAAAGTCGCCATGGAATACTCGCAGATCAGCTTTCACATCCTTCACCAAGTCAACTAAAATGGCACCGTGATTCCAACTTACCAATTTTAATGGCTGGGACTAAAATGGCACCGTGATTCCAACTTACCAATTTTAATGGCTGGGTGGAAAATAGCAAGCTAAGTCAGTCACATGTAAATCACATGCTAGACTACACCTGAAAGAGTTGGAATAACGAGAGAATTGTTAGAGACCAACAAGCACGACTCCATGGTTAAAAGTACAGTGAGCATAAGCATCATGCAGGACAATGAGAGACCAGGCGACTAGTATATAAGCAGACAGCTCAGCACACGATCAGTTTGAAAGGAAGCAGAGGCGGGCAAAGAAATGCATTATGGAAGTTGGCACCATGGGGTGAGGTTGTGAAGGGCTCATAATGTGGGCAGAAGTGGGTATGGTGGTCTGAGCAGAAGCCGCAATGGTGGTCACCGTGTGCGCAGCCGTGGGGATGGTCGCATCAATGGCGGTAAACAGCGAACTCGATTTAAGATGTGCTTACACCGACGCTTGCGATGAAGCCTCCGTGCGCTACAGTGGTGGAGGAGCTGGCTGGCAATGCACAAGCTCTATTCTACCTCCATCTTACTTAGAGCTCTTAAAGAATGCTATTATTTCTGATTAGTGCTTGCAACTGCTTAATATATGATTAGATACCAGTACATGAACCTACACCAGTCTTTTCTTTGGGGTTTTCTTTTGGATACACAAGATGAAGTAGCGAGTTAGAAGTGCTCTGTGAGCTTTCGACTAAAGGCCATATTGCCTAAACTGGTGACAAGTGAATTCCTCGTTCAGTATCATCCCCTACAGCAGTCTGTTCTACTCGTCAACTTCAGGCTCTACTTAGTCAATCAGGCAAAATCAACTTTTCACACAACCGACATTCACGCTGCGTGAGGCAAAACAGGCAGACAATTCGTAACGGACCTCACNCGCTGCGTGAGGCAAAACAGGCAGACAATTCGTAACAGACCTCAATCATGCATATTTTCTCCTCCTCTATGTGCACTACACCGTGTTGTGATTCGCCCAATCCTCTCATTGGGGTGAAAATTGTAGTCACCTTCCCATTAACACAGAAAAGACTATCAAGATCTCCATTTGGTGGTCTTTACACCTAACATATTGTAATGGTGACTAGGTCCAGCGCACGCCTCTTCCACGCTGCTTCAGCCTGACAACAATCTCGCAATCTTTTTACACGACTTCCTGGCCGCTAGACATACTCATTCGCGTGCTCACCTTTTATAGCCAGTCAAAGAAGACGCTTGAGACAGTGTAATGAGCCTGCTTCTGCGCCAAGCGCATACCGACGATCAGATTAATGGGTCCATACCAATTGTCTGTGGGTGAGTATTTAGGAATTGGCATAACCTCGACAATCAGTTAACTACATTATACATTATGTAGTTCATTGCAGAATTGTTCACAACCCACTCCTACAAAAGCCAAATTTTTCTGCGGATGATGGCAACTGTCTGTATGATGGTGAATTTGAAGCTGGTAAGGTGTTGCGAAAGCACATGGGATTTCCCAACAAATGTAATAAACAATTTTGAGGTTGATCAAAATAATCCAAAGAGATGATACGAGGGCCAAACAATGCAGGGTACAGTGGCCGCGGTGGCCTTGGTGTCTCATCATGGCAGCCTAATTGTGCAGATCATGAAGGCGAGTGGATTCCATGACGTCCAATTAGTCATGTGGAACTATCGACTGGTGTCTCGTGGTTTTGCGACGGTGGTTGGTGACCCCCTGTTTTCCCAGATCGCATCTTGTGTTTTTATCCATCACAGTCAGCGAAACCAATGCAACATATTTAGCGGAAAATACCATGCATGCTACTGTCCTACACACCACGAAGTTGGATTTGAGTGTTTCCTGTAAGATGCGGCTTAAAGAGCCGTTAAATCATTGGCGAACTGCTCATGTTATGGCGACCAGTTACAATGCATATGAAAAACATCATCTTCATTTAGGAAATCATCCCACTGAATAATTATTACTTTTTTGCATTTGGACTACATAAAAGAAGTGAAAATGGGGTCATATCAAAAAAACAAGCCTTTAAATATGTCGTGGTAATTCATGTTGAACAAGCCATATGCTTTTTAATTTCATATCTTCCACTCACAATCTGCTCAGAAAAATCGAAAACTACATTATTTTGTCTAGCTGGACTCGTGAGTTTAGCAGAAAGTTCCCATTCATACTTAGTCGGCAAAAAGCAGATGTAGCAGATGAAATAGTACCAGTCTAGGTGTTGCAAAACTGAGTGCATCATTTGTGCTAGAATGCACGAAGCTCTGGTCCAGCAAAGTGTGTCAGAAATAAGGGGATGTTATGACTGATCTTGTAAAAAATTGCTCTGAAATATGCGAAATAGCAGAATCAGTGTAGCGATTGTTCTCCACATCCTCGTCAACATAGCTACATGCTGGAGGAAATGATGGACAACAAATTCCAACAGTGTCCATAACTTCGGAAGAATTTGTCTATATATCGCTACCACCCGCGCAATCATCAAAAAGCACTTGCATGATGTGATGTTTCTTGGAGTCCTTTGTTTTCTCACTTATCCAATCACCCTTGTCCCGCTCCATTTCTCTGCCGTCCAGGAATTCATAAATTTACCCATCTACTTCTCAGACATCAAAGTATCACAATTGAAACGTATGTGTTTGGTCGATGATCATGGACTATTTTGTCGGCGTAAGCGTGGTGTTGGGAAAGCATGGCACTGGAAATCCAGAGGAGTAGGAATCATTCTTTGCTTTCAAAATCAATGAAGCGCTCTAAGAGATTGAATTTTTGCCTTTGATCATCGATTGATTCGGCTGCTTGTACTGCCTTAAGCCACTAAGGCCTGTGATCCCTTTCTTCTTCTCAACTCATAGCGCTAGCAAGGGCTGCTTTGGCAATCAATGTACGCTACGCAATATGGTCACCATTTACTTCCACCGAGTTAAAGAGGAAGGCATTTTGCATTGTGCACTGTTTTTAANGATGTACTCTACGCAATATGGTCACCATTCACTTCCACCGAGTTAAAGAGGAAGGCATTTTGCATTGTGCACTGTTTTTAAGACATTGCGACCAAGATTCCAAAATGTTTTTCTTTGTCGGTACTAAGGTTATTTTAACTAACAATGAACGTCTTCGTTTTAAAGGTCTGTTGCTACTCACTAGGCGGATGTCGGGATCGCAGAGTTCAGCCACTTAGCTTTGCAGGATTAAACAATGAACACGTCTCTGTCTGCTACTCAGTTCTCGTGGTTGCATGAGTGCACACTCTTAGAATGATTCCAGAATAATTAGGCTTTGATATTGCCATTGGCATGAAATCTACTATTACATCGCAAGCATGCAGGGATAAGCCCAACTACTTGTCTCAGGCAGCAAAATACACTCAATACTACCAAATGGCAGATACAGGCCGTACAGATTGGAGTCTTTAAAAATAATTGAGGCATGGAGCCGTTAAAAATCTTCCTTTTCTCTTGCAAATTAGTCAAACTTGAGCAATACGTCATTCCACTCACTGCAACACCCACATGTACCTATTTGCTCTAAGTTCAGCAGTGTTAGTCTGTCCGAGTGATGTCACTTCTCTACAAATGTCGATTCCTTCATGGTGCTACACTTGCAAAGGCTTATGTTTGGTAATTTGTTTCGGTTATAATTTCGTGAATGCTCTAGTTTATATTGTTGTAAAAAGGTGGTTAATAATAATTAGCTCGAAGGCAAGTAAGCAGCAGCGCAGGATAGTGGAAAAACGATATTGTCGAAGGCAAGCTGAGTGGTAGAAGGCGATGGAATGCCTATGTCCATGTCTGCTGAGGTTGAGAAAACTGGCAATAGAGCCAAAAAAGACACTCCAACTCCGTCCAAAACTGTTAACCAGTACTTGGGTGTAGTTATGATCGTGACACTTGCCACTAAGTGTAAGCAGTGTTTTAGGTAGGAATGTTTCGCATGGCAATTCTACAAGGCAGCACAATGAATGCCAGCATACAGGACATATATACGATTGAAAGCCACCATTAGACAACTAATTAATGCCTAGCGAACACATCTTACCGCAGGGTTAACTGCAATCCAGTAGTTCATAAAGGTGACAAANATACAGGACATATATACGATTGAAAGCCACCATTAGACAACTAATTAATGCCTAGCGAACACATCTTACCGCAGGGTTAACTGCAATCCAGTAGTTCATAAAGGTGACAAATAGATAGGCACTGGAATAAGTTGCGCAGAGTTAAACGGAGTTAGTTGGCAAGAAGGCGGCACTTGAGCGTTCAACTACTAAATCATGGTGGGAAAACGAATGGAAAGTATATGGCCTTGTAGACGGTATGGGCAACGTGTACACAGNAAGTTTCTTTTTCCTATAACATGCGCCAATATAATTAAAGTCAACGTTTTTTTGTTGCTCAGTAATCATATTAAATTAATCCAAACGTTTGCTTTCCCACTTTCTTTAATTTAGATAAAAACCTGCAGAATTTTTTGCCAGCTGCCCATTACCTCAGTGCAGCTTCAGATTTCACTGCTGCTGCTGCTGCTGCTGCTGCTGCTGTGTCGTAGTATCTGTGCGGCTTCTGAAAGATCACTCTCAGCAGAAGTTATCCTTTTAAATTTAGGGAGCCTCATAACTCAGATTCTGAAATGTCGGGACTGATGCTTGGTTGTCGAATACGTACGGTTGTGTTGTACAACGGGCTCTTTTGTTGACAATTCAATCGAGTGACTGAAATTGTCTGGAACTCTCAGTTCTCTATTGATCATTTTGAGCAGCACTAGTTCCCATCTTATGCTGTATTCGTGATATAATCTGCTACTGAAAATTTGTCAATAATATGCAAGCTATCAATCCTCGTTTTCAAATGCTGTAATACGTGTGGGTAGGATGGAGAGATATTTCACATAGGTGCGTTGAGTACCTGCGAAATATGGAAACCAAAACACCCGACTTGGTAAACAGAATGTATGCATTTTGGTAATGGAAAGGCGTAAGTCCTTTACTCAGCCAATGTAGTTGCTTTAAGCGCCTATGTAATGGCCTTCAACGCATATCTAAAGACAACGTGTGCAATGCTGGATGCAGCGGTGTTGGAACCGATAAATTTGGAGGCACAGTGTTGCATTGGCGTTGCCTCAAAATATCCGAGGCGTACCAATAAATGTTCATTGAGCATTGATCAGGGTACATTGCATGGTCGGTAAATGAGTGTAACGTATTGCGCGGCTGCGGGAAAAAGATTATAGACCATGAGTGAGAAATTAGTGTTGTAAAAGCTACCACTTATGGTAAAATTAATGATGTGATTACAAGCATGATTGTTCTGGTAAAACATTTGAAAATCCTACAGCTACCTCTCTAAGGAGGTGGACATAGTCTGACCGGCTAGCGCACTCGACACAACCACCGCTGGTATCACCAACACTAATGTACAGGCTTGATAACTACAACGAGATTTGGAGGTTTATGTGCATTTAAATATGAGAGCTAGTGTTGACGGTTCCACGGTTCTTGTAACTGCACGCACCACTCATCCTAACGTAAGAAGGCACTGATTATGGAAAGAAGTGACTTTCAATTTCTTCAAATGACAGATAGGCCGGCACAAACACTGACAATTCATGAGTAAAATAAGGTTGCCGTTCTCAAACCGGCAATTAGATTCATCTCTAACCTATCTACAGGTTTCGCTTATGCACTTCTTCAATTTGTTTTCCTGCTTACCTTCATAGCTTTTCTCCTCCTCCACTTCCATCGCCTCCATTCCCACCGCTGGTTAATTCAAACCTCCCACTTGCCATGTTACAGACGCCAAATGCCTAAGTGATAAAATTTGCCAAATGTGAAGTTTGCTTATGCTACCATCTACTTTACATTCTGCTCCACTCTCTATTTCTTCAATTCGTACGTCGCTTCACTACTGGTATTCCAACTCAAATCACGTCAAGGGGTAACTATAGGCAGCCACTTCAAGTGTGTTGTTACAAAGACATCTATTCCTCCCCTACTAGACCGATTTTTCCTTCAAACTTCACTCTAATGCATGATTACGTTGTTAGGTAATTAAATGGATTCTGATATTGATAAAAGAACATAGAACGCAGTGCCAAATCCGAGCATGAGTGCTGTCTTGGAGTTACAGGTACACGCAGAATACACTATCAATCAAGATCATTGCAATTAAATAATTAAAATGAAGCTGGAGCAGTAGCTCACGTCTTTAAGTCCAACTACACAAGCAAGCACCACTCTAGTTCTCATTATTATTTTCGTATTTACAAATTCACGGCTCCTCTACAACTTCAGCTCTCAGTCCAAATCACTTGATTTCTTAGCACCCCATTCTCCACCCTTCTACTAATCTATTCAACTAACTACACACCTCACTTCCTCCCAACTTTATTATCAAACCAGATCCAGGTCTCAATCTCGCCTACTCTTCTCTGGTCCAGATCCCACATCTGCCCATCTCTACTCCCCAAGTTGGCTACATGCCCACACCCTTTTCGATTCGATAGCTTTTTATCCCTTTGCCAATTCACTTCAAAAACGAAGCCAACCTTCTCACAGACGACCATCAACAATGTTTGTAACGACACAGAAATGCTTCGTCTGCGAAGAAAAACGAGAAAACTTCCTGGAGCAAAGACGTCATTCGTAGATTCTCAGAAAACTCAGTGTACTCATCTTCCGAATTCGGTAGGGGATAGAGAGTAGGCAGAGCAATCTATTGTTGCATGGCTGAAAATTCTTGTGCTCCTTCCCTCATCCTGCGCTGCAAGGCAATTGTCTAAGTGCATCAACAATAAGGTTATCTGGGCATCTTCTATCAGTTGCAACCACACCCACTTATTTGTATTATTACCTTACCCCGATTTTCCTCATGAGCAGACTTTCAGAGTCTCCAGTAGGTTCTTGGGAGATGTCTGGCTTCTGACAAAATCTGAGGTCTCTACGATGCTGCTGTCCGGAGGTTCTAAATGATTTATTGGTTGCTTGTGGCCTCAACTCCTCATGTAATGTGTATCAACGTTGGGGCAAAATTGCAGTAAAATTTGTCCTGTGTACCGATTCGCAATATTATTGGCAAACCGGAAAAATAATTTGTGACATTTTGTACGACGATGACATTTTTAAAGCGACTTGTAGCCTAGATATTCAGCATCAGCTTCTCAAGCACTCACAATTCAATGTGCGGTAATGTTGGCACCTAAATGAACGGCTATCGAGGCTCATCATCATTACTGGCTTGCAATGGACTTCCATTGCGCTATCGACTTTCTTTCAATGTCTCACCGCTTCTATGAGACCTAGATTGCTACCAATGAAACGTACAGCCCATCATATGGTCCTGCGTACACCCAAGCATTACCCTACTTACCCTATCTTGTGACAAATAACGTGTGTACGGGCTTGTCCTCAGTAGGCGCTGCATTCATATGCAGTGCAATATTATTGGCAAACCGGAAAAATGTTTTGTGACATTTTGTACGACGATGACATTTTAGCTTGTCCTCAGTAGGCGCTGCATTCATATGCAGTGGTTAGGCAACGCAGCTATTAGTCAGCCATTACTTAATCATTTACCTATTTGTACATTCTTAATGCCGCAATACACATCAACCCTTTCTGTTACGCCCTATCTCCATGCATAATCTCCATGCATCTCTTTGTCATAGCCTAGGGGAATCTATGCTTACAAATCGGCTACTGTGCTTGGCTCGGTATTTGCCTCTTCTTGTCTGGTTTTCGCGTCTTTTACTTGTTCGACTCCGAATGACGACCCTTTTGCGCACGTGATTCCATTGTTGAACTGTAATGTACGCATATATCAAAGTGGACATAATGATGGACATAATGGGTGAGCAGAGGAAGCAGATCCTCATGTAGTGTAATGCGTTGGCGACAATGGGGATTTAACAAGCCAACACGGGATGTCACGGCTGCAAATCACAGCGATCAACGCCTGCCAATAACACTTCTCACGCCTCATATGACATCGCAAAAGATCGCCAAACTAAGACTGGTAGATAAGCAAAAATGAGGACATTTTAATAGTGCCCAAATGCATGAAATTCCCGGCTGCCTTGACTTAAATTTACACAGTCAGATCTCAAAGTGCCCCCCATATTCAATAAAAAGGTTGTGTTTATTGGAGCTGAGCTTTGATTGCGCCCGCAATTTAAATGAAAGTGGCTCTTTCATAAATATAAAATAAAATGCCATGCTTTTTGGCTGTCACCTAAAGTAGATAATGCGGCAGCCTAATGTAGCTCATTGATTTCATCCCACGACCTCAAAACTTGACTGAACATTACTTACTAACCTATCGAGAGCTTACAAGATGACGTGTCAGATGGCAACACAACATTGTCCTGACAACTAAACACCCGTCTGCATACTCACATCGAAGTTTCACTCATTGCGTGTCTGGTGATGAGTTTTAATCGAGCAACAGAACAAAATAATGCATAAAAACGCATAGTCAGACAAGCGTGAGCAGCATTCCTGCAAAATTGGAGCGACGCATTAGTGTGTAATCAATTTGTGGTGAAAGAGGCTATCTCCTCAACGTAGAATATGGATGCAGGGGTGGACTTGTCTCGAACATTTGTAGAGCATAAAAGGGTATGAGGAGCATATGAGCTTGACTGCGTATTTTGATTAAAAATGTATTCAACTAGGCATAGCGATGAGGAAATACATAGATTAATTCCATCTCATAGATTGCCTTCTAAACTAGATCTGGCAATGTCGCCACTATTCTCACCGACGCCACCGCATTACCTTCCCGTTAAACAGAGTAACTGTTATTTTTCGTTTTTAATATCAATGCAATATGATAGAGCTGAAAGCCGCAGGGGTGCGGGCCAACGACTTTGCGCATGCGTGTTGCTTAGGTGCGCTCCACATGCAATAAGCTGATTGGCTCACTCATGGGCGCGCGCCGTAACAGTACTTGCATCCGGTTGATTTTTTTGCAGCATATATTTCGCTTCCGTATTCTGTCCCAACGAAGTTTGGACGATGCAATCACCGCACTTCGACGTGACTAGTTTCATTTCTCGAGGCACCTACTCCATGGTGTATGAAGCACATCCCAAGCAGGGAAGTGACAATGCTACGACATACACACTTAAGCGCATGTTTCTGCAAAACCCCTCAGCTGTTAAATGTGCTCTTCGCGAGCACCATACTCTTGTTCGGCTATCACTGCACCAACGCCAGTCGGCTTTCCTTGCAACACTTATCTGTAGCCTGCGAATACATGGATCACCCACCTTCGTGCTGCGCAAGGGTAGTAATGTCGACCTTCTATCTCTCACCCGCTATCTCGACGGCGTGCAGGAGGATGATGCACTATTTTACTCCTCCGAAATTATGTGTGGGTCGCAATGTCTTCATGCCATTTGCATTGTGCACATAGATTTTAAATCCGAGACCATTCTCCTCTCGTATTCGGGCCATGTTCTCATCACCGACTTTGATCGGTCTTATGATATGTCAGAGGGGAGAATACTTGCAGAAGCACACGACTTTCGCACAACTATTGCAGAAGCACACGACTTTCGCACAACTCTCCAGTAAATGGCACCCAAAATAGCCAATCAGGTCTAAATTGCAATAAGGGCGGACGTGTGGAGTTTGGGCCTTCTGGTGGCCCGAGTTGTGTCTGAACCAGTGCAACCAGCCGCCAACAAAGGAAACGATGCAATGCGGTGGGCGAAAACAGGTCGCTACAGGATAAGCAACGTTGAAAGGCTTTCAAAGCCACTGCAGGACTTTTTCCAATCCTGTTTCATACACAACTATGAAGAGCGTCCAGACATCGCGGGAGTCAAGGATCTGCATTTCTATTGTGGTGTCGATTGGAAAGAGGTAGCTTCATGTACGTTGCAACCGCCTTACCTTCCTTTCCAACTAACATTCCAAGCTACTTCAAAATATTTCTTGGGTGATGGATGTGATCCCTTGCGTCTTGAGGCTGCATACGGCAAGGAAATGCCGCTGATTGATTGCAGTTACCGTCAGGTGGTGACGGTGCCACCTGATACTTAGGAGCTAGCAAGGGCCAGTTTCAAGCCTGACAAGATCGAGGAACTCATGGCGCACTTCGATTTCACAAGCCTCCTGCTTAAAATTTGTGATCAGGTCAGCCACGTAGTTGAGTGTGCTCCCACCGTGAGGAGAGTGAGTAGAATTGAACTTGGTGTCCCGCCTAGTTGTGCGCAGATTATTTTGTACAAATATATTTTTACCGATACATTTTGAAATCTCTAGCAAGTGTTTCACGCGACTTCCATTCTACTGAAAGGTCTGAGGAGCCATGTCACAGGCGCTTAGCGACAACGAATGGGTACGATTGTTGCATTGACTTCGACCAGGTGTCAATTTGAAGAAACCAAATGCAACAGGTGTCAATTTGAAGAAACCAAATGCAACTAAATGATGTATGCATGATATAATGTATTCTACGAATGTCACTGCAGCGCTATGATCCATTCATGAAGATGGAATAGGACATGATACTTGGGCAGAATAAATAAGTATAGATACTTGGGCAGAATAAATAAGTATGGTACATGGGTTGTGTTGGAGCTACTAGGGTGGCCTAGAGGCCATCCCACTCGACGAAGGTACAGGTCCTAGATGCATGGATGGATAGATGCATGGATGGATGGATAGTCAGGCAGTAGAAAAATGGCCCTGTGGATGAGTAGATGAATGTAAAAAGGAAGGACTGAGTATGTTTTTAATAGGTAAAGGGTGGATGAATGGATAAGGTCAGGGGTTTAGTGACTATGCTGCGGTCATTAAGGCTATTTGAAGGACGTTAACAACAGCATGCCTTGTTTGAAGCACAACAAAGAAGCACAACAAAGAAAATAAGGAGGAAATAAGAGAGCAGCATTTCTCAGAGAATGAGAAATGAAGGAAAGAAAACCATTTGGAAAGTCTACCTCAAAATGAAATTTGGACTGTCAACTCACCGAACAGCCGCAGGTGAACTCCGCACGCAATGGTCTAGTTACTATAGTGAGGTACCCGGATCGACTCAGTGGCAATTCGCTCAGCGATATCGTTTATAAAGGAGCACGTGTACATCTTCGCCTTCCAGGAGTTGTCTGTGTCTGGGTGCACCTCGTGCAACACCTCGTCAATGCGAGTGACTTAGCCGTTTCCTTCGATAAGCAATGCCTTTTCACGTAACAATCTTTGGTACGAATGTCTACAGAAACCATTGAAACCTCTGTGGTAGTGTTGATACCTAAATGCATATACACCTCCAAATCTAGTTGCGGTTATCAAGGCTGCACATTACTGTTGGTAAAACCTACAGCGATACAGGCGAGCTACCTATCCAGAAAGTGTTTGTCCACCTCCTCACAGACATGGTTGCGAAATGTTCCAAGATTTTGCCGATAAAACTATGTTCTTTATCACATCACTAATTTTGTCATGCATGGTAGCTTGCTTAATACCAGCCTCTTACTTATGCCTAACAATCCTTTTCCTCCAGTTCCGCCATGTGTCACACAAAATACATTGTCCATTACAAGTAACCTAGCAGATCTTCAAGGAGCGTAACTTATTATGTCGTCTGTCTTAGGTCCTCTTGTGCCTGATGAGTGATCAATGCTGACAGGTGAGTTGACTGATGGCAGCTCACACTTGCTTCTTCGCAAGCACTGACTAGTGACACTAAGTTATAACGCATGGCCATAGCAATGCGGCTAACCTACCTTAACCAACGAATTTTATCTCACTATCTATCTGTGAATACACTTATTACAAGTTGAGGTGGATGTCAAGCAGTGCCAGACGTAAGCACCAAATGCTGTCATGGAATAGACGAAATGCACAAGGCGTTCCTTTCAAATCTCTCTTTCCGTCAGTATGAGCATAACTGCTTGAAGGAAGGTGAAGTTGATGCCAGTAGGATCATCCAGAGTGTTATGAATCCATTAACATGCAGGCACCTATTTAAATGCACCAATAACAACTGGACATTGTTCTTTTAAGACACTGCCTGCATTTGCATAGGCATATGCATGGAACATACGAAAGGGCTCTCAGAATCCAAACATCAGCTTCCTCTTTTACTTCAAAGGAAACAAAGGGCTGCACCATTTATTGCAGAAGCAAGTCTTTTAACGAAATATAAACCTTCAGTTGTGGTACCGCAAAATAGATTATCGGTCTGCTGAAGATCAATGCAGCTTTGTCGATTGTGATGGCCTACTTTGTTTAAGGGGACCGGCTTCAATCCACAGTTTTTGAAATGAGAAGCAAATAAATACTAGCACAATAACTACCATTGGGTGCCATTTACCAGCTGCTGAACATCATTATCATGGCAGCAGCCGGACTAGAAGTAATTTTTGAGAAGGTCTAACCACACAGTTTTCAACCGTTCTTCGTAATGAGCATCTTCAAGTGCTTGTTGATTGTGACTGTGTTGCGCAGAATAAAGGGCTATATTCTGCAGTATTCAAACCAAAAATGGAGCAACTTATGTCTACTCTGGCATTTAAACTATGTTTGTAGCAGCTCAATGAAGACATCCCAATTATCTTCCTAATGACTGGAAGGAGAATCTGCATAATTTCACAGTCGATATGTACACGGCGCAGCACTAACATGTGTAAGGGCTTATAGGGGTGACAGAAGTGCGTAAGCATTTCGCTTACACATTTTAAGCATTAGGATGACAATGCGCGGATGGAGGGTGGAATTTTGTGGCAGTGCACGCAAGTTGGTACTCAGTTATTTGCAATTTAGCTTGGTTGTAATCCAAACCAGATTTGATGGGCAATTCATAGTGGAGCGAATGCAAAAGGACAACTAAGGGAGAGTAAAACTGAGAGGAGCATCATAGGCATTTTGCCTGAAGTTTGGGATTTAAGCCCGAGACGCGATCTCCTCGCATACGGAGCTATGCTATCCACATCAACTGGCGTGTTATCGCTCAAAACGCTCACAGGTCGGAAACTGAGATTCCCTCCAATATCCTTCTTTCAAACAAAGAAGTGGCAGCCGACAATACACCTGGGTAAGAACCGTGCCTAAAAACGGATTTTAAAAGCTCTTTAAATCATACAAAGGCACTTACAGATGTCTCATAACAGGCAACGTAAATATTACTATAGGCAAAGTTGAACCAAGGTCTACTGTGAAGGAGATCTTATCCAAATACAAAAACCGACTTCCCTACTCTAATCTCACCTAAATTTCTACCATCTCCAGATCAGAGATTAATTCCAAGTAGTGAAGGTTCACTCACCTGCGAACTACGTCGTACGCAACACACAACTCCGTGCCCAGTCGACAACTGTCCACCACAACAAGATGAGACTCCATGGAGGTGCTTCGCTGGCCGGTTTCGAGGATGAAATTTATGCACCGTTAAAAGAACGAAAACCACCCGCCGGCATTGTTTAAGTCAGCGCACAAGGGCAGCATCGGGGATGGTGCTCAAAAGACGAAGAGACTGTGTTCGGCTTGTGCCTCTTTTAGATGTTCTTTATAGCGACAGGAAGGAATGCAGCCCAAATCTCTTGCTTGATGAGAAGATCGATTACACCGACGCAAAGTAGGTCTTTCTTTCAACCCTTTACGTTATCAGATACAATAAAGGTGTCTCAAGACGCTTGTCTCGTTTCCAGAACGATATTGAGGAATAGGGAGTGAAAGAAGATATGGTAAATATTAGTGTGACATTTCATTCGCAGTTTGGTTTAATTTCTTACTTTTCACAAAGTAGTTACTTCGGTGTAAGAGTCACGCGATTGTGATAATGCAGTCTTATAGAAATGCAGTGGTTTTAGGCAAAGTGAATGCGCCTCTAATCGTCCCGCGGGAGGTAAGTGCATCATAGGCTGCTTTTAAGTAGAATAATGCAAGCTAGCCAGTCAAAATGGGAACCAGAGTGTTTTAATGTAAGTAACTCATAAAATCGTTTTGCAGTGTCCGTAAATGATGCTGTTGGCTAGAGTTTTGTTTTATGAAGATGTAAAAGTTGTAGAGACCTGATATTAATTTGTTGCCAGCTTAAGACATTTGCACGCTTGGATTCTTTGTTACATGCCACCATTTGCATTATCCTACGGTAAAATCGCAGTGATGCATTCAAGTTGAAGGTAGCATGTGGAGTCGTTGAAAACACCACGTTAGGGCTTTTGACAGCCTCTCTGCCATTCTTGAGGTTCAGATTGCCATTTTCTTTCTATTGAGCGTGGGATACTGCATTAAATGCAGGCAGTCAACGAAACCTTAGAACTGCAAAACTGATCGCATGATAAATTAACTATATTAGCCATATAATACTCTAGCATTCCATTTTATTCGGTATGCTATCGCATAACTGGCTGGCTTAACCATTTGCTCGTCATATGGTCTCTTGCAACACAAACCACTAGTTTCCCTCTCAATGATTGAAAAGCATGGATTTGGCGGCAGAGGTTATTAGACTCAGGGAAGAATTCTGCTTCGTCTTTTCCAAAGTCACTTAAAGTCAAGGTCCATGTGTACGTGACACCTTTTCTTTAAAATATGTACAGCATTATAACTTAAAACAGAACATTCCGCCCCCTGAATTCGCTCCTTGCGGCAAAAAGAACGCCTTTTGCGCGAATAAAGTTTGACCTTGAATACCAGCATAGCGGTGCCTCGCGAAACATTGCAATCGCTTTAACTGCTACAACTGCAATCTCAGCTACGGTAGTTACAGACAGTAACACTAACAAAATCGAAAGCCAAAGACTGCGCCAATCCTAGGGTTTCAACGAAATTGGACGAAGGTTGATAAGTTACAGGCTGTCGCTGTGAGTGAATGACTTAAACGAAGATGAGCCAGGTTTTGTTACCCTGATTGTTACATTGCGAAAAATCATTACGAGTGTTGTCAACGGAATTGCCCTAATGCCAGAACTTTGATATTTTTGTGGAAACTGGGGACTAGCAACTCCTTAAATGGAAGATGGACCACGTGACAATAGTCTCCAACCCAAGCCTAACTCACCTATCGGCACCCCAAGTATTAGGCCTTGCGGAAGAAGACAGAGGAGATGGGGAAGGTGAAGATTATATTCTTGCAAATCACAAAAACACAGCTTATTATGCATACAATTGATGTAAAGCAGGTGTAAAAGTTACGTTTAACAATTGAGACTAAGCGAAGGGAAAAAGCTACTAGATAGGGCTATGCCTCTCCATCCCTTCCTGCGAGGCAGGCTGCCACAATCGTTCCTAGTGGTATTGGAGGCGGTGACATCAGCAGCAGCATGGACCACAGCAGTGGCGATGGATGCGGTTCTATCAGGATTGACCTTGTCAAACTGCACATACTTTGTAAAGTACTCTAAGGTTTGCTCAGTTTGTCTTCTACTTAGAGTAGGATGTGAGTAAGCCTTTATTATTCTTATGCACCGCGTAGAAACCACATTACTCTTGATGTTGCTAGTTAGCTCGTTGGCGAGTATATGCATGCAAATCATCGGATGTACCTTGCAGTTGTCATTTGCGCAGATTGGAGTCGAAGACAAGGGAGAACTCGCAGGGGAGGAACAATCCATTGCTGATGTTGGACACTCGATGCCCACATACTGAAGAGCTTTGGCGATAATATCACCAATGTCATCGTCGTCGTCTTGGGCAGCCTTATTCTCCTCATCAACCGATTTGACTGGCGTTGTGGTGGCAACGTGGGGAGTCACTACTATTACCGATGCGGAATGGGCATCCTCTTTCACCGTTAGCCCTCAGAAGGCCCATTCTAAAATTGCATCCTGATCCATTTTTTCCACGCGGTCCGCCATTTCGATCCAAATTTAAATTTGCAGTCTAAAAAGGCAATAAAAGAGCAGACGAGCTATATTCAGAACAGAAGGGCGATCCTCAAATTGCTAAATTAAAGGAGCAGTCAATATATTTACACAAGTGTTGAGACGATCTGTACTACCAACCTATCTAAGCCCCGCAGACACTGTCTTGAACAGTTTTTTGCTTTACAGCAACCCAGGTGAACACGAGTGGTGCTCTAGCCACGTTTATGTCCTCACACTTATAAATCACCCCTATCTTTGTCCTATCTCTTTATTCTCCTATCTTTTGGACTATGCCACTAGTCGATGCAGGAAATATCCACTTTTAACCCAGTCCAACGCACTTCCTGCTAATTATCACATCTAAATCCGCCTGCCTCGCTTTGGAATAGTTAAAAGTGAATGGCCCATTGTACCAAATGTGAGAGTTGGACATGAAGCTTGAATAAAAGGACTTGTTGTTAGTCTGACTAAGGTGATTTTCGCTCCTCTTGAGCTATTACGTTAGTAGAATCATATCACAAATGAAAAAAATTAACAGATATGAGGCAAAAGTCCTTGCGTTTTACCATGCATGTATAGCTTCTTGCATCTGATCTTTGACTCCCTAATCTGGCAAAGCATAAAGTGGCGTGATTCGTGAGTTGCTTGCATCTACCGGCTTTCACAATGCCCAAGAAAGTGTTTCAAATCCCTTGTGGTATTATGCATGACCTCCAAATTAGTAGACGTCAGTAAAAAAGTTTTAGGGACGAATTGTATTTTGACAGGTGATAACTTCATGTTGTTGTTGTGTCGCTACGAGAAGTGCTCAAGCTCTACATGTTAGACGTTTGAAGTGACTCGCCACGTTTATGCCACAACGTTGATGTTGCAAATGCAGTCGGGCACTTGTTAGTGGGCATGTGAGTGGGCACACGAAGACGATTGTGAGGCGATCTGGTGCTTTATTAAAAGACTTATTGTGACGTCGTGAAACGTCACCCTTGCACCACGCCATGATCAGAGCATGTCATTTTATCCTTGTACATCGCATTCCTGGAGGCACAATAAAGCCAGATTGAGCCGATTTGGGAGAACAAGACAGAGGATATTCGAGTAAAGTGACCATGCATTAAAAGGCTTTGGATAGCTGGTCTGGTTTCATCCAATTATGCTGCTTGGATTTAAACAGAGATTGAATCATCTCGGGGACGTTTTGATTGCAGTCAAATACGCTTTTCTTAGAACTAGCATCATGCTGTTTGGTTGTCATGTCAAGTCAAATAATCTGGCAGCTGTTATAGCTTATCTGCTGCATCTCATGACCTCAAAACGCACAAATACACCCACGTAGCTAAATATGACTTATTACATCGTTGGGAGGCTGACAAGACCACGTGTCGGATGACATTGCAACGCTGTCCTGGTGGCATACACCCCATCTGCATGCTCGCATCAGCGTATCATGCAACTGGCCCCACATAGAAGAACGAATTACCATTGGATAACTTTACTTTGCCATATCCTGCATAGCTATTGCCTTCTAGCGCATATTTAGCATTGGATTTTGCTAAGGTTACAGTTGAAACTTATGTTTCATATTCAAATGTCAAACCCTCCTATTAATGTGTATTAAAACACACTAAAGGTAGCAGCTACCAATCGGCAATCCTAATGTTCTGGTGTGCATGTCGTGTAGTGGTTAAGACGCAAAAATTAAAAATGCAAAAGATATACACAGGTAAACCGATTGCTCAACACCAGTATCAGACTTAGCGTCGGCTGGTCGGAACAAAGACATCGTGTCGTTGTGTGCGCTAATACCATCGCTAGCAACAGTACTGTTCCAAATCTTCCTATGCTTGCAATTTTCCTGCTATCCTCTTATGAATAATGAAATCGAACTGGTAATAATCACGACACTGGGCATGTGATTACCAAATACAAGGATCGTTTTCGCCAATGAATTAGACTTTAAGTCAGTTAACGATGCGACTCGCATAATAAAGCTCTTTTAACACCCATTTATGCCGAAAAAACCATGCAAAAATCTTCCGAATTAGCCCGCGAAACATCTCTTCAAAAAGACAATACGTCCTTCATTGTTTTGCTTCCGACTTCAACGTGACATTTATGTTAGTCACATTTTTTACGAATATTCATGTTTGTCGCCCTATTGACAATCACCACATTCTCTTCGATTGCCAGTTCATGGCAAACATTTGTGTTATCTTCAAACGTATCCATGTGTTATTTCTTCATAACTTTGCAGCCCATTCCAAACATCCACACTAATTTTTGCACTCCACTTTCTCCACAGCACCTTGCATTTATTGTCGGCACCACAATTACTCAACTGGCATCTAATTTTATTCTACAGCAGGGGTTTCAGTACTGTGCTCTAGCACAGTTGGCTTTTATTAATTACATTTGCTCTTCTATCGCGTCTCATCATCGTGGCATTTCAATGTGCTAAAGGTCGTTGCCGTCCTCATCTATAGGATTAAAAGTTGTTTCATTATGAAGCAATAAAAAGACAGCACAAACCTGTTGTTAAATAAATACATCGAATCAGTTTGCATGCAGACTTGGAAGTGATAACACCACGTAGCCTTCATTTACATGCCTTCAGCTCATACAGCAGTGCAACGCCATGTATTTATTTCCTCTAAAAATAGTCCAATACTTACCCATCATAACGATATGAAAGCAAATTATTAAGTCGCTTTTCCTGCTTCAACAAAACAAATTTTAATTCCCAGAAGATACTCGCCAGTTTTATAACTAGTGCCTACATCAACTCACTTTCGTCCTGACGGGCTGTTGATACGAGTCTGGCTTATGAGAAAGGCTTTTAGATTGTAACCGACTTGACAATTCTACCAACCGCTTCTACCACAGCGTGCATTCAGTTTATTGCAACACCTAGACACCTAGTGACAATTCTACCAACCGCTTCTACCACAGCGTGCATTAAGCAGCATTAAATATGCCCAAGGACAAGTATCACCAACTGGAAGGAAGTTTTCCTGCTTTGACAGCATGGTAGTTGAAAGAACAGTGGAATAAAGCAACGCTGAGTAAAGGTAAGATAGGGAGGACCGCAGACACACCAATGGATGTTATTAATAGCTTTCCACCTATACGACCTCCTGCCGCGACCTTAATCTCATTTGGCCATTTCGTTCAGCACATCATTTAATCAAATTCAGTTGTCCAGTAATGGTACTATCACTTCTATGCAAAGGTACCTCTTAATGAAATGGCAAAATGACAGCATTTCGAACATTCCTGTGGAGTAGGACACGCTATTGGCTTACTCAAGCCGGATGAATACTTTTTGCCTTCTTTGCGCACGTGACCCCAAGAAAAGGTGGTTGGAAGCATCCTGCCTTCTTTTCCTAAACATGGCCCTCTCGCCTCACACCCACCCACCTACTTAAATACCGACAAGTAACACATTCAGTGCCTTTTAAGGCCATTCCCTTGGCCAAGTAGTAGCGTTTTGATTATTAACATTTTACTGCACATTCAACAGTGGGGTTTGAGCACCAAATGGAGACTAAACTCTAAAATAAGCTCATCACCTGTGCCAACAAACTGCGACCTAACAAAATGGAAACGTTCCTGCACTATCTGAAGCAACACATGTCGCAGCTGTTACTAGGTCATACGGATGGGCTGCGGCTTCGCAATAGAACATCCCATCACCAATTATCACATATGTGTTGCAGTTCCACCAGCTTTTTCCCTCTCCGAAGACCAAAGGAGACACCACAGTCGGGCAGAATGCACACATGTATTTAACATACCAACGGCACACCCAGCGAAGGTTAACGACGCGACATCCAGGTAGGCGCATTACTAAAATCCATTATTAAACAAGCCACTAGCGCATTACATAACCGCCTCCACAGTGACTAGCACCATCCTCCATGCCATTCTGGGAAAGGTATGGTTCGTCAATTTCACTGGTCACCAAATTATTACGCCTCTTCGCGTTTCCCTTGTCTAACAACGATAAATCTAATAAACTACCATGCAAACTCAAAGCTTTCCATTTGGAGAGAAAACCTACCGCAAGAACAACATCAATACTATTGCCTGTTTTACTGCTACTAGCCACAACGAGTGGATCCTGGTTTCTTTGATGTGACAAAAGATCGAGAGTAAGACAATTCTTCAGATCTGCCCACTTGCAGATGCTTTACGGATTACTTCTTTTTAGCTGCCCCTAACTCACCAGTAGTAGATCGGCCAAGTAGACTCAAGGACTGATCTGTTACAGGGCTAAGCCAGCTTGGTGAAAGAGATTGAGGCAAATGTGGGAAATGGTAACACTCGCTACAGTGAGAATGATCGGGAGTGATGTGTACGAAGAGAGTCCAATTGAATGCCAAAACCCAAAATAGACGTGACCACCAATTCCAGGATCAAAACAGACAACCTTTACAATAAACCCATGGGTTCTCAACTCCCCTCCTCCACCCATAAGGCTATGGTGACGTGCAGCGAGGCACAAGTACCGAGTTCAGCTACGTACTAGGAAGTTGAAACACATGCATACTTGTAGAGGGGAATAAAAGGTACACGGAAATAACAGGATACACAAAGCAAAACTCGAGGGGAAATGGGAGCAGTGAGTCTTCCCTACTCTTCCTACCCCCTCACCTATCGTATCGTGAGTGTTACGTTCAGAGCGCGCAATGTTAATCACTAAAATAGACGGAAGAAAAGGAGTATAAGGGAAAGGGGAAGCAGTCATGAAGGACAAGTAGATGGGGTTAATGAGTAAAACGAATCAATAAGAAATAGAGGAATAGCACACAAACAAACGCAAAGGTCCTTCAGCACATTTGCTGAGGCACCCAACTGTCTGCACCGACGGCGACAGAAACAGCTGCGAGTTGAAGTCGTTAAGATGAGAACAGGACGAAGGGAAGGCATGTTTGAGTTTCTTCTGTTGCTGATGCCTCAAGAAAATGAAGTATTGGCGGATGCAGCCGTGGTTCAATGCAGGAGATGGGGAAACTAATTTTTGGCTCTAATCGTATTGGGGATCAGTGTTCTCCTAGAAAAGTATACGATCAAAATAGACCAAACGCTTCAATTGCTCCTTTTCCATGCGTGCACATGTGAGTTTTTATCTGGTCAAAATGCAAGCTTTTCCATTGACCAAGTTCTTTGCTCAAGAATTATAAGGACGATTTCACCAATGCCAAATGTACCTAGGTCTGTCTGGGGAAGTATTTTGGAAATTCTCTGCCTCTATGAAAGGCAAACACAGCGACTTCGTCCATTGGTCCTGGCAACCTCAATCCGTCTACCAACATTCCCCTCACCACGTAAACAGCAAGTTATGGTAAACTAAGGCGGACTATACTTTTGCTCGCTCCAGCCTTGAAGATGCAGAGAGAAATGTCATGGGCATGTACACTTGGCCGGGCGAATGGGAACTAAGTTGGGTGTACCAACTTGCCTTATCACTCCAATTCACCTAAAAAAAAAAAGAGGAACTTTACCTTTGTAGGTTGAACTGAAATCCCGCTTCTGCCGCAGAGGGATTTCCCGCATGCAGTTTTGACTCACAGCAGCATTTTCGTTGGCAATGGGAGCAAGACTGAGGTGACGGGGTCGAAGGGCCTAGAAGATGAGAAGAAAGCCATTGGCAGCACAAATGGCGCTATCACTCAGTCATCCTTTTATGAATTCTCACAATTTCCCAAAAATCACCGAATCCACACTAGAAACATTAGGCCTGAGTGACATAGTTTTTAAACTCCCTCCAGACAATCCCTGTGCTTTCGGTAGAAGAAATCCTAGTCATCGAAAACGCATGTAATTCGAACGGGGACCCAAACAATTCTGTCTTTAACTCTAGTCTCTACCGAATTCTTGTGGTTTGCGACACCATCATCAATCGCTTGTGCAATCACAGGACTCTTGAGATGATTTGGTGGGATAAGCTGAAGGAGGCTTCCCATCCCACTTCGGGTGCAACAAACTTTGACACAGCCTCACGTGACAGGTTCTTAGTTAATGCTTCCTTCTTTATTCACACCTCTTTTGGTGAAAAGGCAAATCTGAAATAAAGTGGAGTGAACGAAATCGGAACTGATGGGTGGGAATGCGAAAATGTGGAATGAACGGTTAAGGAACAGGATAAATTATTGAAGGGTACTACTTTGCCTTCCTGTCGAGAAATTTGGGGGTCTAATTTGCATTCTCTTTTCTGTTTTCGTCCTTTGCTTGCATTGAAGTGGCTAAATTTCAATGTAAAACGTTGATAAGTTGCTTGTTCAACTCGTTGTTTTGCATCCACAAGTGCTAAAAATTATGCTGGGAAGCACTGTCTGCATTCCTACACAACGTCGTCAACATATTGTTCGCCCTGCCAAATTGTGTCCATCTGTCCTCATGGTTATCTCGAATGCCACTGAGCGTGGAAGTACCAGTGACGACTCCTAACGTAAGTTCGATACAAAAATTTGTCTTTGGCATCTAAGCCTTTCTTCTGTATTGCCATAAAGCGACGGTTGTCAAGACGTTGTTACAGA